>CM052136.1:7375409-7501988 GCA_028454255.1 Halictus ligatus
AAACGTTATGTCAATTATTAGGGCAATACGCGGAGGAATTGCTGAGCGTTCGCGCACAAGCGGCTGGCATGCAAGCACCCGCGAACAATAACCTGACCGACGGTTAACAAGCGGCCGCAATCAGAGATAGAAGGAACAAAGCCTAACTCGAACGTTGAGTCGCATTAGCGAACAGTGAGCCGATTATATTTCATTAGCGGGCTGGTTTAGACGAATGAAAGTACACGGTGTTTTATTAGCAATTTTATACCGGCGGAATGATCGATCAGATTGGATGGATGGAAGCACGGTTTAGACTAGAATCTATTAGGCACTGCAATTAGAAATTGATTATAGTCATTGGAATTCTCAAGAAATATTTACTTTAATCATTACCGACAGAGGAATGAGAGAAAAGTCGAAAAGCTTGGCAAAAATCGGGGTTTTATTCTAATATTAATTAGAATACTGCCATAATACTCGCACAATTCTCCCCTAATATTTATTCTAACCCTTGGCACTCGACCGTAAGGCTGTAAAATATTTTTCACATTATTAAATTTGTTTGTATTTAATAAATTACTAAACATTTCATTACTCTACGAGTAAATTGTACCATTTTCGTATGTATGGTATGAAAATATATATGAATAAATATATATTATATATTATATATATATATTTAAAAGTGAAATATTCTAGATCGTAAGAAATGTTTCGTTCTAGAGCTAAAATGGCTTCGAGCGCAAATTGACTAAAATAAATTCAAAATTCGCGTCACCGGCGTAAGAGCAGAGGCACCGTGCGACCGAATAAAATAATAATTGTCGAATGAAAATGTTCGATATCTTTTGATCCACCGGGTTAATTACTTCCGTTGGGACACGCGCGATTCGAGCGCTGCAAATATTTACGTTTCCGTTGCATAAAAGGGCAACTGTGCCGCCGCGCGCGTTTTTACGCAAATTTTATCGACCGTTCGCGGGCCGGAGAAAAACACTTTTCGGCCGGTGCTATGAAACAGCGTCCGAAATTGGATGAATTGGAAACGCGCCATCAATTTCGGGAAGCGAATACAAACGTTCGAAAGTGCGCGCGGCTCGAAAAAGAAAAAAAAGAAAATACTCGCGGCCATGAAGCCGACAATGCAAGCGCGGTGACATTCCCTGATACCAGAGATTATTAAAAATTGACGGAAAACCGGGAACGGTCCCGAACCGTTTAATAGACTGATAAATAGATAATGGCGGAGCATTCACCGAGCCGCGGGAGCGAGCGTGCGCTCGGAAATTCGATAAATACCCGTTGAATGGAAATGTCGCGGGGTGGGGGCGGGGAATCGTCGGCAAAAAATTTGCCAAAACTCCCGCGAATGAAATACCACGCATTATTCATACGCCGATCGACCGAATTGCAGTTTAAAAGGAACCCGAATTTTTCCGGCCGATAACGATTCGCGGGCGAAACCGGACGAAAATGTTACACCGTTCGACTATGGCCGATGATTTCGCGCCGAATTTCATGGCGCAGCAAGTAGACTGTACATCACATCTGTCAGTATGCTCGCCGAAATAATGTTTTCAACCCTCCGCTGGCGATATCGGTTACCGAGCGTTCCCCCCTCGACCGGCTGTCGAATTGTTATTTTAATTGCAGCAGGGTTTAAACATTTCGAAAAATAAAATATCACTCGCGCATTAGGGGCTGCGATAAGTCTCCTAGAATTTTTCCTGTCAGGGACTCTGGGTTTTTAGGTCCCAATTCAGGTCCAAGTTCTTGTTTCTGCGTAAGTGTCACTCCGCAATTGTTATTTTAATTGCAGCAGAGTTTAAACATTTCGAAAAATAAAATATCACTCGCGCATTAAATTAGGGGCTGTAATAAGTCTCCTAGAATTTTTCCTGTCAGGGACTCTGGGTTTTTAGGTCCCAATTCAGGTCCAAGTTCTTGTTTCTGCGTAAGTGTCTCTCTCTCTCTCTCTCTCACTCCGCAATTGTCTCTTGAACCCTCAATATTTTATAGCAATCTGGGATAAACGTTCGGTGGAGAAATTACTAGAAAATGCGATTAGGGTCTGTAACGAATGTTCCAGAATATTTTTACGTCGGTGTATTTTTGAAAAACTATTTTCAGACCACAGGCATCACGAGGCGAAGGCCAGGCAATTTTCTGGTGAACGTTAAGTGATATTGCTCGGTCAATAAAGAAACGTGATAAATGCGTGATATTTTCCGAGACATTACCGAGGGCTTTGTTTTCGCGGGCTCGTTACCAGCTCACGGTTCTCGGTCTCCGTTTCGCAACTAGATTCCAACAACAGTAGTTGCCGGCTCCGCGGCCACTCGATTCCGCAGTCGCGCCGGCTGCATTTGCGTATAAATGAGAGCACAGTATGCGCATTCGTGGATATTCCGATTAATAGCGTTTCCCGTAGTCGTGGAACGCAGCGGCGGCCCGGAGCGCAGGGCTAAATCACCGCGAAACGAATGCCCGGTCTCGACGCGATCCCGATTTACACCTAATAAAAATCGGCGCGTTCGGGAATCACCGGATCAAATCATCGACGGTCCATGCAGCCAGCGGGGCGTTGTGGCCGATAAAAACGAAACCGATGCCATTAAAACGAATATATTTATCTCAACCTCGCGTACGGACGATTGACCCGCAATAGGAGCGCGCGGTGTGACATTTAAACGCTGCGGCGAGTTGTTCGGTTCTTATTTCGGTGTTAAATTATTTTTAGGTTTATCACCGATGCATCTTGATTACAATTAGTCGAGGACGACGCGGGCAGATCGATGCACCGACCCTCAGATTTATTAAATGTCCCTAAAAGTGTTTATTGTCATCAGAATAGGAGTAAACGGGTGACATTTAAACGCTGCGGCGAGTTGTCCGGTTGTTATTTCAGTGTTAAATTATTTTTAGGTTTATCACCGATGCATCTTGATTACAATTAGTCGAGGACGACGCAGGAAAATCCATGCACCGACACTCAGATTTATGAAATGTCCCTAAAAGTGTTTATTTACATCAGAATAGTAGTACACGGGTGACATTTAAACGCTGCGGCGAGTTGTTCGGTTGTTATTTCGGTGTTAAATTATTTTTAGGTTTGTCGTCGATGCATCGTGATTAGAATTAGTCGAGGACGACGCAGGCAGATCGATGCACCGACACTCAGATTTATGAAATGTCCCTAAAAGTGTTTATTTCCATCAGAATAGGAGTACACGGGGGACATTTAAACACTGTGGCGAGTTGTTCGGTTGTTATTTCGGTATTAAATTATTTTTAGGTTTGTCGTCGATGCATCGTGATTAGAATTAGTCGAGGACGACGCAGGCAGATCGATGCACCGACACTCAGATTAATAAAATGTCCCTAAATGTCATTAATTTCGTCTGTTCGTTTCTCTCATAAATGAATAAAATATTGATTTTTATTTATTTGACCCAGAGTGTTGCCCCCGAAAGGCAGAGTAGAGGTGAAAGATGGCGCGCCTGAATTACAGTCGGCATAATCGCGCCCCAGTGCATCATTCTCGCAACGTCTCGGAAAAGACTCACCTCTTTCACCTTGTCCCTTCGCTCCCTGGCGACGTGATCCTCGTCCTCCCCGCCGACGGTTAAAGGCAGTTTATCCGCAGGGGCCGGTGGCACTGTCTCCAGAATGTCATCCTTCCGGTGGACGACCACAGACGACGAACTACTAGCACGCACTCGCGAATCACCAACATTCACTTCCGGTTTCTCCAGCGTCTTCTGCTGCTGGTACTCCTCGTCGATCTTCGCCTGAAATAGGGTGCCAAGTCGGTTTGTTGTTTGATTATCGAACAAGTATTAGTATACAAGTACTGTGGCTCGATGTGTGCGAAAAATACTGGACCGGAAGTATACTTGCATCGTGTAGAGACGGTGTTCTCTGACCTCTTATCTCACTGTCATTTCTGTTTCAAAAGTATCGAGCACACAGTAGTGTATATTACAATACTTGTTGCTCTACCGTGTGATCAAATTTTTGCGTCAGTTTATTTATAAACGCTGTTTTTATCGAAAGTTCAAAATGTGTGCAAAGGTGTACCAACAAAAAATGCATTACACTAGGGTTTTAAATATTCATGGTTTGTTCTTGCTTTCAACGTGAATATGTTACACACGAACAAAAATCTTTATTACCCTCGACTATTAAAACAGAACTGAAAGTAACATTCGAAAAATATTTTCCAAAGAATTTTCTTCGTCTAAATTCTACACGGTGGAACTTCAAATCTTCGTTGAAAACCAGAAAACTTTGCCATTTATTTTCTCGGTTGTTGCTCGAGATATCCGGATGAAATAAAAACGAAAACGAAGCTACAACCTGGCTTCATTCGTGATATTTTTTCAGAATTTCGAATCGGTGGTTAAGGGTTGAAAGGAATTTCTTTTCAGAGGTGGTTCAGGCCGCCTGGGAGATAAAAATTGTACGCGTCCGGCAAGATTTACGAGCGGATGTTTATGCAAAATAAAAATTGTTTGCCGCAGTTGCAAGAAGCAGGGACCAGGTAGAAGTAATCGATCGATATTTAAGCGTTTTTCAAATTACTTATGAGAGAGGAAGAATTTTCAATTAAAAGTTGAAAGTGCAGCCTGTGTCGGACGGGGCATCGCAATTTTATTGGCCAATCAGCGTCGGCCGGGTTCTAGTGCGTCTATCGTCCGTTGCGGGAATAGAAGAGGCACGGATATCTGATTGCAGGCAATATTAATGCACAAACGTGGAGCATGATCGATTCGCTTTGTTCGCGCTTTGCCGGCGAGTGTGCAACGTGTTTCACGGCGATCAAAGCAAACGTCGCGTCGACGTTGTACAGGTTTAGGATGCGTGAGGGCTGGATGGGTCAATAATTTGCGACACGATCGCTTTGCGGCATAAACGATCCAATTTATTCGACAAAACGACTCGACTCGAGATACGTTCCCGCTGAAACAACGACGGGGAAACTTTTTGCCGATCGAACGTGAATCATCGATATAAACTCGATGATTCCGCAGCGACGAAGAGAAGTTCATTATCAGTCCGCCGTTAGGCTTATCGATCTAACGAAACGATTCATAATCAATCTTCCGTGTACGAAAGTCACGATTACGTTATCGGCCTGATTGCCGCTTAAGTGTTTGCAGCCAGTGTTTGCACTGTTATCGGTTCACGCGATAAGTATATTTACACTGTTGTACCGTCGAATGCGTGATTCTAATAGTTTGTGTACTGTTCGGTACACAATTTCAAGTTGAAAAGAAAATTCGATCAATCTATAATTCGGAGAATGTTTATTTTACATGATAAAATTCGCAGTACGGCGACGGGAGGTTTGCGACACCCGGTACATGGAGCGCAAGTGAAACGTTTCAATGAGGGTCGATACGTCGGAAATTGTGCTTTGAAATTTTAGGGTGGGAGTCTATTAGCGTTGATGAAACTTGTTCTCGCGGACGATGCATTGTGTCGCACCCTCAAAAGTTGGATAATTAGATAATTCGATGCCGGGAGATGAATTTATGGGAACAATAATTTCGTAATTCTTGCTCGAAATTCATACTTACTTTATTTGATAATAACAAAGATACAGCACTGGACGTGAACGTTGAATTATTTAATGTCTATTAATAAATAGAGTGAAAGCCAGAAGGAAGTAGAGGGAAGAGTGAAAGCATCGGGAGAATGTTCGTCTGGTAGTGTGAATAAATTTTTGAATTACAAACGAAAATAATTGATAATTAATAATTGTGTTCACAGAAGAGTATCGTAAATGTTTTACGAGCGAACGAGTTCTTCAGTGTTTCAGATAAGAGGAGGTCGGAAAATGTTATTTAAACAAACCGGAGTGCAGATAAGTTCCACCGCACAATCATTTGCAACTTGATCAATTTGCAGAAGCGTTGCGCAATGAAATAAGTCTCCAGAACGATTAAATTCTACAGAACTTATAGATTACAGGAACTTGAGAGTGTTATTGTTGTGAATACAATTATGAAAAATATAATTACTATCATGTGTATCGTTATAAAGAGGTGATTAAGTTAAGTAGGTCACCCTGTGCGAAGAAAAATCGATTTCAACCATGCAAATAACATCAAACTATAAATTTCTCTCTACCGTCGTATTCACCGTCCCAAATAGTGCAAAATTCGCCTCACGCGTTTTCTCCTACGTTCAATATTAACAAAGACATTGCCCTATTGACCTACTCTGAAGCGCCAAATAATTCGTACCGCATTTGTACGCGGCAACGTACGCTCCCGCGGCACAAATCATTCGGCGATTCCGCGCCTCTACTTCCCACGTTCTCCGCTTGAATAAAACATGATACAGGAGGTTGACCCAAAAGTTACTAGATCATTCGACAATACTAACTCAACTAAGCTAAACAATAACCCCCAATTATCTTCCAAAAATCTGTTCTGTCGTGAGCAAACCCGAATTCCTTTTCTTCAAAAAGTTCATTAACATTTTGCCTTCACATTGCATTCTTATTAAAGGATAAATAATAATGTATATACATTTTTAAATTATTGTTTACATTTATTTATTATTTATAATTAGACTTGTAGATTACAATAGTTATAAATTAATGTCGAAAAGAAATTTTAAATTACAATCTTATTAAAAAAGACATATCCAACTGAGGGAAAACATGAATGCGAAAAATATGACCATCATGTAAAAAATAAAAAACTCGTTCACGCCTTGTATTTTTCGGATTTAAATTATGGAGTAAGAACTCTTGCTGTGCCTGTAATACTGAGTGAGCACTGCAGTACGGTGCTGCAAGAGCGAGTGAGAAATGAGATCTATACGTAGGCATAGACTATAGCCCGCGATCTAGACGTAACCACTGAAACGAAATTTCAGTCGACTAAAAACCATCGGCTAAATATTCGACAGTATGTAACAGGTTTTTCAATAAGGAGAAAACAACTTTAAGTTAAAAAGAAACACAGAATGATTGAATTATCGCGCTGAAATTTATTAGAGTTGTAGTACACATTTTACATTTTTATTGAATCATATGTGGAATTCGATGTCCTTGATATGACCTCCACGGGAACGACGGCAGCATTCGATTCTTAGCATCCAAATTTCAACTACTCTCCCACACATCGGTATAATGCACTTTCGTAATGCTCGTAACGTTGCCCCCTATAGATTCGGAATTTCGCTAGTAACATTTAACGATTTCCAACTGTTGTTCGTTCGTAAACTTCACCATATTAGATATAAAAATGTAAACCTGCACAGACTATTTTACATTGAGAAATCATAAGAAAGTTCTAGGTTATGTTCGACATTTTAGAACAAAAATGTTACGTTTCTATTTGAAGAACCCTTTGGTAACTAAATGGTAATCGATAGTCGAATATAGTCGATAATGCCCAACGCTGACGAGGACATTCCGTCGCACGGCCACGTGTACCGATGCGTCAGGATGTCTCGGTGCGTAAACAAACACGACTCGAAACCCATGTAACAGATGTAGAAACCAGGTCATGGAGCCCCGATCCGAGAAAATGGAGTTAACGGTCTCGGGCGTCAATGTCGAATCTACGTTTTGAATGTCACGAGCGAAAGACAAAGAGAAACGGAGTCGGAGTCGGAGTCGTACAGAGCAAGAGAGAGAGAGAGACAGAGATAGAAAGAGAGAGAGCAAGAGAGGGACAGAGAAAAAAGAGCGAGCGAGAGAGAGAGAGAGGGAGAACGAGAACGTTGGAAAGAAAGAGCGAGAAGCATGTGGTGACAGGTGGCGCGCTTTCGAACTCGCGGAGAGAATTCGATAGTCGAGTATCGAGACTCGAAAGGAAAGGTGTCTGTCGTAGGATGCTGCGGACCTGGAGCTTCTGCTTGTCCTCGAGTAGATGCACGTCCTGATGATCGGCGCCCTCGTGGCCAGGTGGCACGTCATTCGGATGGGCTTGGGGGCCCCTCAGGCCCATTTGCATGCGAGGCGGCGCCGGTATCAGGAGCTCCGGCCCCGCTTTCTGCATGTGCTGGTAGACACGGTAGACGCTGTTCACGGCCGCGCCGCCGGTCCCCGAGCGGAAATCCGGCAGGAAGAAGAACATACCGAAACAAACGACACCGAACGACAACACGCACGACACCAACAGGATCAGGTACTTTCCACGCGGACGGAACGACCGTCTCGAGAACAAGGACACCGGCACACCGTTCACGAACCGCTGATACGACGGCAACGCGCTCGACGACCCTGTCATTTTCACGGCACCCGTAAACACCCGCGCGAACCAACGAACGCACTTCCTGTTTTCACAACAGACGAGGAAACACCGAGCACCCGTGCGCGTTGTTGCCTTTTTCCTAGCCGTCGCACGCCATTACGGATCAGCGGGGCACGCGAGCACCACCTGCGAGGTAAACCCGACACTCGCACGGCCMACCAGCGCCGATCAGCTGGCGGCGACCTACGCGCGAACTACGCGGAMCGATCAGACGGTTATGGTTGCTGCTACGATAACCCCTAAGTCACAGCGCCAGATCAGAGAGGAAACGAGAGTGCTCGCGCTCGRGATTTTAGTGTCCACACTTTTCCTGCATCGTCTTTTTACCCTGGAACAGAACCTGCRTCGACTTTTTAGCCTGTAACAGAACCTGCATCAACGTTTCAGCTTGGATCAGAACCTAGATAGAAGATCTAACTCTGGCATTACTTGGAATCCGCTGCTAATGATGCAGGTAACATGATGCAGGTTCTGATCGAGGCTAAAAAGATGATGCAGGTTCTGGTCCAGGCTAAAAATTAGACTAAAGGGCAGCATTATACAGCTGTAGGGCATTGCTGTGTCCATCGACGATTACCTGCCTTACGAATGGTAGTTAATACTCATTAGAAATGGTTCTTGGTGGTAAAATTGGTAGTCAGAGTTACCGACAGTCGCTATACCTTTCAGAAAATTCWGTCTAAAGGAGCCGGTACAATTTAGGAAACTAATGCAAGTGCCAAGAAAATATTGCAAAAATATTAAAAGGTATGATCTTTCGTGATAATTACACCAATCGGAATTAATAATTACTTATTAGTAAGTAGTTATAGTTTATGTAAACTGGAGGTAAAATTACAACAACTTCAAGAAGTTTACCTGTGTTTAGAAATAAAGTGCTATTGCCGGCTTGTCACCTGAGTATTATTTGAAGCTAACGCTAAAGAATAAAGTTGACTCCACTTTGTAATAATTTATTTATAATAAATGTTACATGCACGCGTCCCGTGATAATATGTCATGACATAGAATAGATATAGGTACATTCTCTCTCTGTTTTTCTGTTCTTATTGTTTACATACGGCCGTTCGTAGTTCTTTTCGTGGTCTTGGATTAATCTTACTTGCTAATCGAAACGAACTCAACAATCTCGCTTTCGATCTGATCGATTTTTCTTTTTTGTTTTGGCAAACGGAAAGCAATTTCTGTGTCACATACTTTCATATTCCATCTCCAATCGGTAAAATTTGGCGAGGCTTTGATTTTTAATTCGATGAATTCTGTAGCTGTTGAAATCAATTCTTTGATTCTGTTGCTGTCGAAATAGCCTATGAAAATTATTAACAATCTAGTCATAGTACCTTCTTGAACGTAACAATAAAGTATATAAGTAGTTTAATGTTCACTTTTATGGGAGCGTGTACAAGTTGGCGTTTTGCATTACAAAACGGTCAAGTATTAATGATCGAAAGCGTCGTTTATCGTTCCTCTTCGCATTAAACCTTGCATTACCTTTTTACATATAATAATCTACAAAGAGAATGCAAAAATCTAAAATCAAACAGCTTGCTGTTCCAACTGATTCACACTTACTATACAATACTTCTGACGAAAGATGAATAAAGAAGTGTACAATAAACTTGAATTGTTTTAATAAAACATATCGTGTTACAAACATCATATAGTATTTTCCTGCATTCCATGGTCGTCATCCTCGTTCGAATTTCAGTGGAAGAAAACTATAAAGAATTAGATTAGATTATTCAATTAGATTGTTTACCTGCGATTTTCAAAACTCATTTATGCAAGAAAACATTAATGTAAGAAGAGTCGTACTTTTCGTTTGTTTATTGTGTACATTAGGGAGTTCTAGCACGGCTCCCTTCCCCGCTTAGGTACTTCCCCCACTCCAATTTCCCCTTCTACCGCTTTCCCCTCAATTCGTGCTCCCTCCCCTCATCTGATCCCCTCCCTGTTCCCTCTGTTTGACTAATGGAGGCAACATCGCGGAACAAATTAGAACTCCTTACTGTACACATTATTCTATGCTGGTTAAACTATCGTAGAGATTGTTTAAATTATTAACAATTTTCGAATTGAAAATTCGCAATAGACAATTAAAGTTCCAAGCGTAAAGGAAGTATCCTACGTTCAACTACTAGTTCAGAAAATACGTTGAATTTTGGTGCACAGTCAAGCGCATTGAACTGTATCGATCGATCGATCTCAATTACGCGAATCAAACATAATCTCGTATGAGAATTTTCTATTTGAAAGACTGTCGTACTTATAGTCCGCTATCTTGTAAGTCGCTTAATTCTACTTTCTTACGGCGTATTATCGGCTCAGTCGGTAAGTTAGTGCGCGCAGATTTCGCGACAGGAATTGTTTTTCTTTTGCAAAAGAAGTTAGTAGTATTGTCATGTACATTCTTTGCCCGAGGATATCGTGAGAATATGCTGTTTGATTTCGGTCTAATGCGGAACGCGCCGATACCCTGCACCGATGTTAATTGCATAATAATTACACGCATCAACTTACCGACCGATCCGACGCTTTCATTCGTTTGCCACATTTTGTCGAAAATAAATTATACGCGTCTCACATTCGTTAATTAAACTCGCAGCGATGGTGGCCGAGAAATCAATCCGAACAGTGATTGTTCATTAACTTTCGAAGGATGTTATTTACACCGTGTAATTTCAGTTGTAAATAAGTAGATATACTTTCTAGTAATAGAAATGAGATTTATCATAATCGATTGGTATAATAATTGCCAGTAAAACAGAAGAGAAATAGACAAATTAGCTGGTGCCTTTCGAACTGAACGCGGATGGTTTTTATTTTAAACTTGATCCCTCTTCTACCATCGATCATTCGGTACATCGTGGGTTAAACAAATTCACTACGATCCCACAGCACACCTGAACCAAGAGAACAGATTTTCGTTATCGCAAGCTCGGCAGTATCGCTGTCATACTCTTTCCGATTCGCTATACATACATGTTACACGAGAAGATTTTCCGACAATTGTTTTCTGACACATACTCGCCGGGATTCCCTTAAATATTAGCGTACGTTAATCCGCATTGACAACACAGCGATATATTTTACGACACGTTTAGTCCAATTGCTCGATCCCCGTTGCTTTAATAGAAAATTTCAGCGTCCGTCGTCCAGGTTCGCGTCGGCACTAATTATTTATACAAATGTTAACGCGACTGCTCGACGATTGGACTCATTTTCCGGCTAGAGTCGAGTCGAACTCGATCGGCGGTTTGAAGGTCGTTGTTGTCATAGCGCGTCACTCGCTTATTGTCCTTGGAATGCGACAGTGGGCGGAGCGAACAGACGAGGGTACCGTGGTGGGGGGCGGGAAACCTCAGCGACCAATCGCGCTCGACTCAACCGTAGGAGAATAATTCTTATAATTAGAATCGAAACAGTTTGCTTTCACAACTCTCCCCTAACAACACGCAACTCTCTTTAATTTCAGGTCACATGGTTTTGCGATCGAGCCTACGGCAATTAACTTATTGTTGAACGTTAGTCCGACATTATCTCGTCAACTATGTCCCGTTTGTCCGTGTGGTAGTGTTACTGTTCTTCCCTCTTTTTTGTTATGCTTCGATCGTTAGGATTGGTGCACGTTTTGGAGAATATTTACGAAAATTGATTTTCTAAAACATAAAACGATCCACGATGTTTCAGAAATTATGTCGATGGTTTAGAGGTCTTGTTATAAATCTGTCTCCGTGGAAATTGCGTTCAATAATTTCGCAATCTTCACTGGGTAATCGTCAACGAAGGTGAACAACGATCGCGATCGGAACCGGCTTTCGTTCTTCTCTAATCAAGGTAAGAAAGACAGAGAGTTAATGAGGGACATGAAGTGAAACAGGCAGAAAACTGTCGGAGAATTATTTCAGGGTGGATGAATGCTGTCGAACAACGATCACTGACTCGTTGCCTACAAAAACACGTTCGCACTTAAGCTAAATAGAATAAGAGAAATGTGTAAATCATTCCGATTGAAGGTGACCGATTGACTCGCTCCGCTGTGCGCCACAACAATAATAATCGCAGCTGCAATACTTTCGTCCGTTTGCTGAGACTCTATTGGACTTGAAATTCTTTTAAAATTATTCGAATCGATTCGCTATAAACTAGTCCGATACTGGACTATTTAAATTGATTCATTCTCGACGAGAAAGCTAAATCATTAGACAGAGATAGATTAAATTAAAGTGTACAGGCTGTTCGAAAAATGTTGTGCTTCGTTGAAGGGGATTCCTGAGATCATTTGAAGTAACTTTGTCCTTTGCGAAAATGTGCTCCGTGGCTTCGTTAAGGAGTTATTAACGAAAAACGGGGACCAATCGGAGCGCAGCTTTATCGTGCGGAGTCCGGCTCGGCCAATGACGAAGCGTGGCTCTGCTGTAGCCGCGCTCCGGTTGGTCTATGTTTTTTCGTTAATAACTCCTTAACGAAGTGGCGCAGAAGGTTTTCGCAAAGGAAAAAGTTGTCTCAAACGGTCTCGGGAATCCCTTTGAACGCGGTACAACATTTTTGGGACAGCCTGTATCGTAGAGGAGTCTCGTGGAGTATCAATTGAAATCAGTTTGACGTGTACGGTCTTTTAACCGAATTGAGAATTCGCACGTCCGTGGTCTGAAGGAACATCTATTTGAAGAAATTGATTTTTTGAAAATTGCGAAACCGGGTTGGGCATAGCGGAAGCAGCATCAAAGCAGGTACATACTCGATACGACGAGGTTTGGTCGGAAAAGTTGTGTAAATTGGTCGAGAAACGATTGCGTTTCGACTCGAGGTCGATAAATAGATATTTATATAATTATGCAGCCCCCTAACGACGCTTACGTTTGACTAACAGATTTGAACAGATTGTCAAATGTTCCCCCCCGAAAGCTAAGAATAAACGAGATTCTCTGAATGAAAGTGTGTACATGAAAATCTCTGATAAAAGGTACCGATAAGTGTCTGAAACTAATAGAAGAGAAGAAAATAGTATTTGAATCCTTCTTCGCTCTAGAGTCCTTGGTAGCCATCATTTTTAAACGGTGAACAGAGAATTTTCGGAGCTCGTTCATTATCGCGATGCTCGGTCTGTCCGTGTGAAAGAGCGTCCTGAACTTTCAGAGTCAGCATAATCAGGACAATCGATTCAGTCCTAGAACCTCGTTTCGTTGGCTTGAAAACTCGTTTTTAAGGTTCTTTTCGTCCTACACACACAAATATAATGATTTCCAGCTTGATCAGCGTCACACACACACATACACACTGCCTCTCTCTCGCTTCTTTCTCTCTCTCCCTCTCTTTCTCTCGTACTTTCTCTCTTTTCGCGTGATATGATCAAAATGGTCAATTTTAAATATCTCTAGATTTATAGTCATAATTATATCATATAATCTCGTCGTAAATTTGTTCTAGTATAAAATTATCACGCGTTAAACGACGGAATGTGACCCTACGCGAGAATCGGGGCTTGCACTAAGAAAACGATTTCTCGTTTCTTTACCTATTCTCGTTAGCTAAATCGAGAAAGTTCAACGTTTGACGAGGGACAAGAATGCTGCTATTCCATTTGAAATTATAGAAGAAAGCTCAAATCTTGCTCGTTTCTGCAGTTTACATACGCTTGCGGCCGGAACAGAACAGATTTTCGAGTCCTCGAATTTTCTGTTAACGACACCATCTATATTTTCTTCAATATTCTTGTAGAGCACGAAGAGACGAATCCAACGACTACCATGACCATGCTATTGCGATCACTCAGTTTCGAGATATTCGCGTCTGAAAGGTAGGGTCTGAGTTAGGTTCCTTACCTTTCAGACACGAATATCTCGTGATTGAGTGCTCGTAATGGTATGGTCATTATACTCGTTGAACTCGTCTTTTCATGCTCTATAAGATCATCGAAGAAAATATACGGGGTGTCGCCAAAAAAATGGAGTGGAGTTTATTTGGAAAATCAAAAAGGGACATCAAGCTTATGTAGTCAGTTAGAACAAAATCAACTCTTGTCCCTCGTCACTAGTTTCATAATTTTAGTCTAAAAGTTTAATCGTTTCGAATAGATGAATTGTGTTACTGGACCTCTGGCATGCGTAGTTTTATTAGTTTTTTTTCCACTTTGTTTTGAGCGACCATCGAGGCCGCGGTACACGTTTGATTGAGAGCAAAACATTTTAAGAACGTAGCTCACTATGCGCACTGCGAGGAATTAATGGTTACTCTGAAATGAAATGATTAATCTCGGTCGCTGGGAGATATTTATTCGTACTATCTACGAAACGAAAATTATCGTTATAATGTAAACTATAATTTCAGAGCTGGGTTGAAATCTTGTGTCAAATGATTATTCATTCTTTTGTTGCTTTGTCAGTTCCATAAATATTCATTCTTTTCTTACTTTGTCAGTTCGATAAATTATTATTAAACAGAAATTTATTTTCGTTTTCACTATGTTGAACGGATTGAAAATAATATAAAATTGCACCGTTTCAAATCACTGTTTCAATGTGTCGCAAACGGACAAAAACCGCTGTTTAATTATTACTTTCATTCTTTCATTACCCTGCGAGTTGCACTAAATATTCCAAAACCAAACCAACAAAGTATATCTGTACCGTTTGTCGTACATTTAGTATACACTCGAATCTCGACAAGAAATTAGACAGAACTGCCGAAGAAACAAAATCTCAACAACCTCGATTAACACGTTGACTACCATATCGATTACAATTCTTCATCTATCATTAAAGAGCAATTTTTCTCAGGATTTGGTTGCTTAAACTGAAGTTCATCAGGATCTAAAAGAGTTCCAGAAGCGATGTGCCAACTGGATTGCAGATCTTTATGCCAAATAAAAACTGTCCGCGTTGATTGCAAGAGGCGAGAGCCAGATACACATTTCATTCTAACTTCAACAAATTTCAGCAATTCGAAAATAACATGAGTCGTCCTATATTTTACAAGTGCTGCCACTAATTTTTGCCATAGATGCACGAAATCCACAGTCTAGTGGTAAGTAGACTGCGGATCTTTACACAAAAATAGCAATTGTCTATATCGAGTGCAAATATGACAGGAGTCATTGATGCAAATCATATCCTTGAACGTCGTCAATGTGTCCGCCATCTCGTCACGAATGCACAAAGATCCGCAGTCCAGCGATAAGTTTGAACTCTGCAAATTTTCATTAGAATGATTTACTGAATTACTTTGATACTGCGAGACTTCGACGGAGATGATCGTCCAGGAGTCGACCAGGTCTCTTCTAGTGATTATGAACGCTAAATGTGGGAACGCTACAGCCAATAGTTTCGCGCCACGCCGGAAAGCCTGCGTCCCCACATAAGGTTATATCATACTATTGTGCCTTGTATGGCGAGGCCGCTCAGAGAGCCGCCTAAGTTGTTGCCGTGGCTCGAGCCTAACGCGGCGGTTGGCTCCGGCATGAACGGCAGACCAACGTCGAGGATTCCGGCGTTGCTGGCGCTACCGAGCTGCGACCCCTCTTCCGGCGGAGTCACCTCAAGGTCGATGGAGTCGTTCAGCGCGATCTTGATGGGATTGTAATTGGTGGGGTTCGATTGGATGGACTCGACGCTGCCCTTCCTCCTGACGGTCTGGCCCTGGCGCAAGGAGTTGCTGCGCCTCAGCATACTGTCGTCGAACACCCTCAAAGAGTTCGAGCGTCCACGCAAAGTGCCGGCCACCGTGGGACTGTCGGGTAGCGAGAGCGAGTTCGACTTGGTATTGGTCAACAGCGAAGCCCTTGGCAGTCCGATCGCTGACCCTCTTCGGCTACTAGCCCCGGTACCTGACAGGCCCGCCGAAGCTACCGCCGCACTCATTTGAGAGACCAGCTGGGCCGAGTAGAAGCTGATGTTGCTCTTCCGTCGGGAATTGTGCCTTTCGAAGGTCTTCTGCGCCGAGAACGGGCTTGGCCGGACCAAATACACTATGTCCCCTTCCTCGAGCTTCAGGTCGCAGTAGGGGTTGATGATCACGTAGGACAGGCTGTTGCGTTTCTCGGACACGTCGTCGTAGTCCCCCACTGGCAGGTTCAGCGACTCCATACGGGAACGCACAAGGTTCGCGATCTCGGCTCTCTCGATCTGCTGGACGTGGTTGTCCCTCGCCTCGTCCCCCAGGTTCACGGAATACTAATTCACAGAGGAGAAGACCGGCGTTAACGGCGGCGACCAAGCTTCCTCGGCAGACCAGGTTTGTTAATACAGTTGGTAGTTGTGCAAACAGTTTAGTGCCTGATAAATTGGTCTTGAGATGGATGCTTAGCTGCTCGAACGGAGAGATCTCGAGATGTCGCTTTAGCTTCCGCTTGCGTCGACTCGAGAGAAATAATAACGAACGGTGAATAGTTGACGAGTTAATTCGATTAGGTTTCGTTTTCAGTTCGTCCGAATAGCAAAATTGTCCGAGATGACCATAGTTCGGACAGTGGTTAGCTGTAGTGAGACGTGGGAACGCGAGATGGCGGCACAGCGGTAACGCGAAGATGGCCGCCGAACGTGATTAGGGCACTGGGAACAGTAAGTTCCTAGAAGTAAGAAGTTCTTCCAAAATCAGAAGAGAACGGAGAAAAGGAAATTCAGTATACGATACTGCACCAAACGTCCATAACTCAGTTGAAAAGTCCCTAAACAGCTGGAGGGGCTGGTTAACGGTTAGGCAAGCTGGAAGTGCAGGTGATATAGAAGCGTGTGTGCTAGCGAAAAGACCTTGCCCCTAGAAATAGTCGTGTACTATTAAAAATAGTGCCCAATGGTGGGCACGGTAGGGACCTCCGAGCTGCCTGCTCCCCCCACCAACGTCTCCTTCGTGCAGCGCGCATCTCCCCTGCGCGGCGGTGCCTCGTGGATAGACAGCATAAGCCGCGCACACATGTGACGTAGACAGGAGGCAACGGCTGCGCAGCGAAGGTGCGCGCTGCACGAAAGGGGCGTTGGTGGGCGAAGTGTCTTGACTGTAGCGGCGGGTGAACAACTCAAGTGGTTTCACTAGTAAGCAACTGAAGCGAAAGTGGTGGCATAAACCGGTAGCAAGGTAGCGTCAAGTATTCATGATGGTAGAGAAGAGGTCAGGTTCCTCGGGAAGAGAAAAATTGTTCCATTATCGCATCGAACGGAATTTAGACGACATTTCGACTGTCCCTGAACGTTCCCTCGAAAAATTCCTCCCTCTGAACACACCTAAAACTCCACGGGGAAACCAGCACCGCGGTGTAACCGCAACGTTCTGGGTAAGGTCAACGACCGTACGATGAAAAGAGTCCCGAAGCCTTTTGTGTTTGACTTACCCTTGTAAAAAACAAGAAGACTGAAGGTTGCGCGTATGGTACAAATAGAAGGGGTAACAAAAATACAGCGGACAGAGACAGAGATAGAGAGAAAAATAGTGTGGAGGGATAGAGAAAGAGAGAAACAGAGAGAGAGAGAGAGAGATAAAAAAGGCAGAGAATAGAATTGTGAGTAAGACCAACGGAAATAATTATAGAAAATGACGACCGGGCAACGGAGATGACACTGTACTCACGGCTGAAGCACCCTTGTCGCGGGTGGCGCAATTCGCAAGGCACGATGCAGCCGCCGAATGACGCACCTTGTACGTCACGCCGACGCCGGCGTCGCTCTCAGCGTCGGAGTCGCCCTGTCAAAACGACAAGTATTTCTACGCTTACTATTGACAGCCCATCGTCGCCGCGATCTCGCACGATCCGCTACTGCTCGTGGTACGTTTCTTTATTTACGACCTGCTGGTTAGTTCGTCTACGATTCATACTGATCGGTCATGACTATCTGATTGCCGGTGGAGCAAGCGGTCTAACGTACTGATGATGATGATGCCCGTCCGCTTGCAAAAGTGATATTTGCGACAGGTTTTGCTATAGGCAATCGCCAATCGCTACAATCTGCGTATATCAGAACCTGCGTGAGCGAAAGTCAACAAACACCGTCGATCACAGGGACCAAATGCAAAACAGCGACCATGATAAAAACAACGTTACGATCCATGACCAGAGTATAGTAATTCTAATGAACCACTCAGCACGAGAACTATGCGAGAGTAGACGCGAGGTGATGTCAGATCACCGATCGATCGAAAACCGAATAGCAACGCCCCATCGAAACAATCCGATTCAACACTAATATAATGAACGTTTTGCACGATGCAGGTTCAACACGAATAAATATATATGTATATATGTATGTACAGCGTCTACTCGATAATTGTCCAAAACTCGGGTCTGCCCAGGGACAAGTATCGGCTAGAAGAGCGTACACTCCGCGGTAGCGGGGACGATTATAGGCCAGATGTTTCGGACGTTTATCGAGTAGAGACTAAATGTTCAGGATCGAAGGACGTGCTACGAGCATCGTTCCACCAAGGTGCGATAGCCTAACTCGTTTCAAATGTCTCTTCGTACGGGGAGCACTATAGTAAATTGTTGAACAGAGACAGGAGCACAACCATGCGCTACTCACAGCTGCCGTTCAAAGTTGTTTCCTGCGCTTATACAATAGTACACGAACCGATCACTTAGTAGTTATCCCCTGATCGATTAGGGTGGGGATCGTTTACTCACGTGGGACGTGTCCGAGACCGTTGTGTCCTGCGTCCTGTAAATACCGATTGGAATTTCGCAGGTCGTCGAGCAGAGTTTCTGGTACAGTCGGCCGTACGTTCGGATCCACATGTCGTCCTTCGTTATCTTCATCTGCGATCAAAAGATTCCAGTGTCCGATCGTTTCGTTGGAACTCTCATTCCGGTGTCTAATTTTAAAAGCTTTCTTTACCGATGTTAGAAACCCCGATCCCGGAGCTTGATCCACGCCCAACAGCAATCTCACGAACGTTATCATGTAGTCCTTGACGAACGCTTGATACAAAAGTGTGTCCAACATGGACGCGCTGAAGACGCTGCCTGCTGCGAACGGTAGCCGAAACATGTACGATATGTGGGAGCCCCGTTCCTTTTCTCTCTGCAAACGTATCATAACACAAACATTATAATATTATACAGTTGCAAGTTTAAATAAATCTCGATTTTCCCCGATATGTACCAGTAGAGCAAGGTCTGGCACGGATTTGGCGGCAAATTCATAGCAAACAGGGACCAAGGTCTGCTCCGGTTTTGACGCCAAAATGACCGCCTTTTGACCGCAAAGTACGATCACGAGCGTGCATAAAAATGTGCTCGAAGCAGGTTTGGCTAGCTGGGACACGCTTCGCTTGCTTTTAACGGGCGAAAGAACGTTGAAGGACGAGATTGTTTTGCGGAGAGAAATATTGTGGTTGAAACTCGAGTTTTCGAAGGGAATTGTTCGTGAGAAAATTTGACAGGACCTTTATTCCGTAAGAATTCCGTAAGATACCTTTTCCATTTTGCTAAGGTCGAGAGCGTACTTGTCGTTCGCCCTAAATTGCATGAACCGCATGTTGCTCGACTGCGACAGCTCCGTGATGCTCTTTATGCTCGGAAAGAATCTGTGGAGCATAGGAGACGCGTTACAAACAACTGGAACAAGGTGTTAAAATCATAAAAATTGAGGATGCTCACTTGAACATCGTTTGCACCGCGACGATCGTGTTGCAGTCAGCCAGGGTGTCCTCCTCCGCAGAATTGCTGTTCTCCTTGTTGACCACGACGACGCTTTCTGCCAGGGTGATGCCCGCCCGAAGGAGATCGTCCAAACAGTCGATGGATCCTTGCATCCAGTACACCAGAGGGAAATAGGACACCGCGTCCAGAAACGCAATTTTCGGTTGCTTCTCCAACAGTAGAATTATAGGGTTCAACGATGTTTTCGACCTGAAAGATATTTCAAACGATCTCTCTTCCTTTAAAATATTCGGAAAAATGTTTTGCTCAATTTACGAGAGAGTTTTGCTCATTTTTGAGAGATTCTGACGCGGGGACAAATTAATGAATTAATTAAACGGTCGGGGACGACCGTTGGAAACTTTAAAGGCGACTGTCGATTACGGTAAAGCTTCGACCTAAGCGACCGGGAACTGCGCCATCTAGGCAACGCGCCTATCCCCTCCACCGCGGGACATACTCCGCGAGCATACGCCGCCTTCATGCGAGTCCCGAGGGTTTATTAGTTTCGCCATAGCAAGACTACGGACACAGTTTTCGTCATTAATTCAGCTGAACATTTGTACACGAACAGTAGCAGACCTCGTGTGAATTTGTTGGACATTATTGCTTAGAATAATCGATGGAAATTAAAAGTTTTATACCTGAAATGCGCCCTCAGAGGAATGATAAAGTTGTAGATCCCGTTGCTGGCGTAATCAGCGGCCAGTATAATAGTCTTGTTCTGCCAATTGTAGTCCCTCGCGTTTTTGTAGCTACAGTGCATGCAGACCTACGGGAACAATATCGAGTTGTATTTTACGTTGTACTCTACAGAATTCTTTTCTGAAAATATGGAATTTTCAATGGCGAACAACTTTTCTGTTTGATGCCGAGTTTATATGTTTCCGCTGTTGCTTAGAAGCGGTGCGTCCCCCGTGGGAGTATCATAAATTATTTATAAAGGAATAACTACCTGTGCCAACTGGAGACAACACAAAGGTTTCTTTTCTTTGAGTAGGTAACAGAGCGTCGGCGAAACACCAACGAACGGCGAAACGGGTGGAAATCCTTTGACGATCCTGCAACAACGTCGTACCGGTGAAATTGTTATACACTTTGCATAATTGGCCGCGCACCGCCACCCAATTGTATTAATATCGGCCAGGCGAGCTCCGAGGATTCGGCAAATAATTGTGTTGCGATGATTCCTGTTTTTTTTGTTTTCAACGTGAAATGCGGTTCCTTTTAATTAAATCAATTTTTCAGCGGTTAAATCGCTGATGCCGGACCTGTACATCTCCTCGTGGCTTGCGCATAGTTCGTTTCATATATCGCAAACAGAGCAGGGAAACTAATAAAGTGGAGTGCGGTGTCGACGATAATATTGTCTTTCGTGGCGTTGTTTGATCTTTACAGTTTAATACAGGACAGAAGAAAATTGAAAAATTCAGCTTTACGATACCCTTCTTGCTTGCACCGGTGTTGGGAAGGTTCGTGAAATATCTATGTATGTACAAGACGATCAAGAAATATTATTTACGAAAATCAAAGAGATTGAAAGTGTACGGAAAATTTTTCCATTTTCTCGGATTGGAATATCTCGTTCGTTGTAATAGCAAATATAAATGTGAATAAATTAGTACGTAAATGTGACTGGAATAAATTGTCATACAAAAGTGATTAGAATTAGATAAATGTTGGAATAAATATATTTGAAGCATATGTACAATATGCAGTAGATAAATTGTGCTATTTACATAGAGAAGGTGACAAACATGTGCAATTGTGCGATTGTATCGGGAAACATAGATGACGTGAAACATATATGTATGGGAAATTAATGCTTGACGAGTGTAAAGAAAAAAAAAAATGCTAACGCAATGGCTATCGCGAATTTGGTTATTCGTGTTCTATGAATCGTGTTCGTGAACGTACAAACTCTACGAACGTATTTATAAGTGTCCCCGTAGTCCAGTACGACCACAAAATGGCGTCTCGCTCAATATATTCGGGATTTTCCGCGAAATCTCCTCTGGGAATACTGTTTATGAGTTCGGATAATATTTCGAGAAAAAGTTACCCGGGGAACCGAGTATTGCGGAAAATCTCCGCGTAACCGCGCGAAAATGTTGCAATTTGCAGAAATAGTTTCGCCACGGCGAAATACTGCGGCCGCAGGTTCATTTGATATAAGTTAAAAACGCCGTTGAATTGGTCTGCACCGGTTCCCCTATAACTAAGTTTCGCTATAACTAAATATGACCTTCGCGGAGGTGAAAAATCGAGAAGGCAACGTTCAGAAGTGAAGCATTAATGTTATTTCATATTTTCGAATCGATATCTTATTGTCATAAAATTTCTGGCAATTGTGGAGATCAGAAAATGAGTTTATTCTGTATCTGTTCTCTTCTTTCAGCGGAAATAAATAAAAATGACAACAATACCGGTCACCGGGTGAAAGATTTTGAGGGGTTTATTCCCATCCACGTGACAGATTGTTTGCGGTTAGGATTAAACACCTGAGTGGGAAGCGGAACGACGGAGATCCTAACAGAGATATAGTAGGGGCGTCGACGTGAACGGAGTGGGGCTTCTAATATAGACAAACCGGAGGAATTAACAAAAGCGAAGCGGCCCAGACGACAAAAACAAATTATTGTTCTCAAAAGGAACAACTTAAAAACTAAACATCTCGATTATTTCCAAAACTACAGCATTTTTAACACAGATCACAGAAATAAACTTTCTCCTCTGGCGCTCCAAATAAATAATAAAAAAATGACGGATTTTAACCATGTTAGCGATAACAGGACGTGTGCTGAAGGTCCTCCAAAAATTTCAAATCAATCGATCAACTGGAAGTCGAGAAAACACCGATGACCTTGAAACGTCCTTGAGAAAATCTGCTCCAATTTTCAATATAGACCCGCACGAAAGTTATTCCGACTAATAGCAGTATTTCAAAAGTTTCTTTTTCTTTTAAAACAAGAATCCCAGGTTAGTTATAACCAAAACAAAATATTTTCATGCTGTTATTTTTTGATAATTTACTTCGGGATCGCCCGCCCGTCAGGGGCCTAGGTATCGAGGCGTAAACAATGGTTAATGCTTCACGGTGCTGAAGGTGACCTTGCGAGCGGAACGGACGATAAGGAAGCGTAAGAGCATAACTCACCCTTTGAAACTGCTGGGCAAAGGTCGTGCGTCAAGACGGCAGTGCATAAAGACGATGCAGGGAGGAAGACATCGAAAACATCCACGAGGACATAGAGGGGTGTCAGGCGGGACAGCATCGAGCAGCGGATTCAATACCATCGACGCCGAAGAGTGGCACAGGCATCGAGAGACATTCAGACAGGACAGACCGACGATCAACGTAAACTTCCGTTTAATTGTATTTCGGGGGGCGGTGAATGATGGAGAATCATTGACAAGCGGCGGGCATCGATCGAAAACCTTTTTTTTTCTTTCTTTCTTTCTCATTTCTACCTTTTTCTCGCCCTGTCTGTCTCTTGTTACCATCGCGCGCGCGGGTGTTTCGACCACTCGACGTTATTCGAGCACGCACAGATATTGGAATTCCTCGTGCACTTGATTTTTTCCAAAAAAAGGACAAAATTTCTCGACAGATCGCAAAGTTTAGCGCTACCAGCTTTCGATTAGAGAAACACTAAGACCTTGTTGAAATTTAGTGAAAAATGGCCAAATATATCGGTGACTGGGCGGATTTTATGCACGATAAAAACACTCGAATAATTTAGAAGGAAAAATGAAAAGTTGGATGTAAAATAAATAATTTAGAAAAAGATAGCAACGTATTGTTCCAGGATATGATAATTGAGGCAGACAATGTTTTATTTTGCATAAAAATTCGCAACCCAGTCGTTGTTACTGGTACTTTGCAAGTTGAGTCACGTCGAGTGCGGTACAGAGAATATTATAGTAACATTTAAGAAAAGTGTGAGGAAACTGGACGAGCATGGTGCACAGTTCTCGCAGCACAGCTGTAGAATTTCATTTCCAGGATTAAACATTAGGCGAGAAGATCGTGCGTATTTTTGATCGTACGTCTACCAAACGAATGATCGATTCTGTAATTGTTGTAATTCCTCGACACAAATTGGCAAGAAAACATTGGTCACCTTCGTGTTACTTATCGCTGAGTTTGAGCAATGTACAATCTCGTTTCTGAAGTGGGAAATGTTATCACGGACGTGGTATAGTTCTCACGTTCGGTGAGACTTTTTCTAACGCAATTTCGAGAAGTTTAAATGTCTTTATTTCACTTTTAAGAGTTCTATTCCTGGAGCCTCTCTACTCCTTCCCTTTCCTTTAGAATTTTCGAAAGTTCTTTCAGAAGGATAGTACTTTGCGAAAGAGTCACGCTGGTTAAAATAGAAATGTTTCTATACCTCGTTTGCGGTTCTTATTTCTCGACTGTGCTCGTATTATGTCAGTTCGTATCTCATTCCGCGAGAGGTCTCTACTAGTCTAGTTTTATGGTTGGAATTAGGCTAGATTCCTACTTTAACTGTTACCCTTTTTCCTAGTAGATAGAAATGTTTATATAATCAATTATGCAATTACATACACAAGAAAGAAAAAACATCTTTATTTGATAAATCTAGTCAGCATATTAAATAATCAGAAGGACCAGAATTTTCTTTGTTAATATTAATATAAACGATCTAAATACGCACGATGGATTGCAAATCGTGATGTATACATACGTGGAATAGAGAAAATTCTACCACTCGAAATAATAAAATAATTTTATTTTCGAAGTTCCAGAAAATTAATTTAGTATCGATTTAATAATAATATATGTCTATACTTATCTCTCGGTGGAAGTAAACGACCCTTAATCGGTTACATAAATTTTGTCTAATACTTTTAGAAACGAGAAACAAATCTACACTTTCAAAATCGACATTTTTGGAAAATGGAGCTTCTGCAAAAATTTATTTTACCATTGTTTTGAGCTATAGAATATTCTTTACTCCTCGGCAGGGTTGGACAATATTTTCTGTAATTGACGTGTGGCAATTAGATTTGATTATCCTCCGCAATGGACGATTAAAGTTTTAAAGTTTTGGTCAGTCAGATTAAATGCCCAACTCTGTTCCATTTATACTACGATTCATAGTATATGCATACAGGGTGACTCAAAAATATTGTACCTCCTCGAAAGGGATGATTCCCGGGGTGATTTCAAGGAAGCACAACATTTCTTACATTCATATATACGATAAATAATTTACACAAACACGTCCGATGCATAAGAGACCGTGCCATGCAAGTGCACGAAAGTGTGCGAGATCGTTTCACTCTCGAAGATCTCACGATCGTGCTTCATTACATCTATCAAAGAGATCTGTCAAAGAGAAGGATCGTAATCGTACATATCTACCCGGTATGTACATGGAAAATAATAGAAAAATATGCGTATATATCATTCTAAAGTCGACGACACCTTCTGTTGACGAGGATGCCACATTTACTATACTGGACACCAAATATTTCAACCACTCAAGTATGACACATATAAACATGGGTCTAAATTATACTGACACCACGGTTTAGCTGGTAATAATTCTACCACTATTAATAGAATAAATTAATAGCCATCGAGCGACAAAAAATCCCTTAGCTCTTATTTACAATCATTTAGTAAATTAAAAAAAATATTTCGCGTCCAGTTATAGGTACTTGAATACCTTGATTCGTTGCGAGCCTGGATGTAACATGATGTGGAAAATGATAGTGGAATTGTTTCAAAAGAATACTCACGCGATCTTCTCGCTCGGTGATCTCCACGGGACATCGTCGTCCATTTCATCCTCGGAATCGTCGCACTCGTGATCTAACAATTCCTGGCCAGAAAGGTGCAACGTGGAATTCGTTAGCATGTCTGGCACAGGTAGGATGCTTGGTCTTCTCATTCCTGATGCAAGTTAAATCGAGACAGATATTTAATAATTTTTTAAAGAAGATTATCGAGTCTTGACAGATTTCAGTTTCTTCTTAATCCAACAAATTATTCTTTCCCTTTGCTGCAGGGCTGGGCACGTTTGCCCTAATTGAGGCTACACCATCCCCACCACAGCGCCCACCGTCCCGTTATAGTAAGCGCCGTTAGCATGGAGAAATGACGCGTTTTGTTTGAAATGTACTGGTTCGGAACGCGACGGAGGTGGGCGCCAGTGTCGGTAGATCAAGACTTGTCCCCCCACTTTAATTTCCCCTTCTTCAATCATTCTTTGCCTTTGCTGCAGGGCTGGGCACGTTTGCCCTAATTGGGGCTACACCGTCCCCACCACAGCGCCCACCGTCCCCTTATAGTAAGCGCCGTTAGCATGGAGAAAGATCGCGTTTCGTTTGAGATGTACTGGTTCGGAACGCGACGGAGGTGCGCGCCAGTGTCGGCAGATCAAGACTTGTCCCCCCACTCTAATTTCCCCTTCTTCAATCATTCTTTGCCTTTGCTGCAGGGTTGGGCACGTTTGCCCTAATTGGGGCTACACCATCCCCACCACAGCGCCCACCGTCCCCTTATAGTAAGCGCCGTTAGCATGGAGAAAGGTCGCGTTTCGTTTGAGATGTACTGGTACGGAACGCGACGAAGGTGCGCGCCAGTGTCGACTTGTTCCCCCACTCTAATTTCCCCTTCCACCGTGCTAGTCCCCACGCTTCAACTTTTCCCCCTCGATTCGTGCCCCCTCCCCTCATCTGGCAACACTGGCGCGCGCTGCATGGAAGAGATGTGGGTGGGGGAAGGCAAGCGTTTGAGGGGCCCCAACCGTGCCCAGCACTGCATTACTGTGTCATAGGAGAGAGAGATCCACCTTACTACGAACTATACTGCATTCACGTTGACAAAATAATTGTTTATGCTTTTGTTCTTGCGGGGGAAAAACTACCGTGACAAGAATAATGTATTTCTCGTGAATTGTGGTGATACAAGTTGCTCGTCTCTTACCTCCCCTTTGAGTGAGAACCTCAGGACTAAGTAAATTAGGATTCGGATCGAGAGATCGCGGCACGTCCAAATGATTTCCAGTGATCGGCGTCTGTGATGAAGATCCTCCATCTTTCAGACACTGCCGCGAATCACCGAATCCCCCGGCATCCGGCTGAGTTGCTATAAAAGTTTCGATTTTGTTACGGACGACGATGACATTATAGATATCGCCTGATTGTTAGAGTGTATGTTAAATTATGCAAGTGGAAGTAATTTTGAATCTCTCGGCTGCGGCAAACTCTGTGTATTGTATTGTTCAGAAAAAATATATTTAATATTTAAACTCGGTTGGTTTTGCTATAATTAGATTGCGGATTTTACGCGTTTGTGAAGAAATCGGCTGGCCGAATTATAAAACAGTAAACGACTAGAAAAATCCATGAATATTGTTATGTTGTTTTTATTTGAATTTTTATTCGACTCCCGCTTCCCACAATCGATGCGGAACATTTCTATTTTGCATAAAGGTCCGCAGTCTAATTATAATGTACAATACATTGTACCTCTAGTGTGAGCTATGATATTATATTGCTGAAAGCAAAATAAAAGTGTTGATTGGAATGTTCTGTCAACCTTGAATGTTTTTTTTTTATTTTTTAATAAATTAAATAGTTTTTCTGTATGTAAATTGTGTTATTGATGTGTAGAAATACGAATTTGCTGTCACTACAGTCGAGCATTGTTCTCACTGCAAAACTCTAATTTAGAGTTTTCCAAACAACTATGATATAGAAAAAATACAATAATACCACAAAGCAATACTCCTTGCTACAACGTTTGATTCTATACTACGTTCAAAGTAGCATTTACTGTGCCTTCAAAAACGGAAATGACGTAACGACAACTTCTCAATATTTCTACTCTACGTGCCTAATCAAAATGTCAGACTCTCGATGTTTCCAAAAAATGAAACTTACAGGAAATATTGTATTTATCGAGTCTGTTGTATTTGTGCGCAAGCAATAAGCGTATGTGAATTTGTATCATCGATACTAACGTATTTTCTACTGTTTTTTTTTTATAAATTAATCATTTTTGTACATGTTTGTTCTCCTCTTTCTCGGCATAGATCAAACTAGACCTTTCAAACAAATATGCTTACGCAAGAAATAATGCAACTACCGGACACATTTTCAAGTAACAATTATATCGATCATCGATAGATCATCGACACTCGTCATTAATATTTAATATTGTGAACAATCGTCTTTTTTTGTCTATTTCTAGAAACGTCCACCGAAGCAGAATGATAAAAATTCATCTTTCAAAGCCATGGCCGCTAATTTTTTGAAAAGACTGCATGTGTCGTGTTTCGAAAATAATGGTACAAGCGTAACCGACTGCTCATGCAAACGCAAGCACATGGCAATTTTAAACGTTCTACGTAGCACTTATAGAAGAATCGAAACTAATTAAAAAGAAAAACAAAAAAAAAGAAATCACAGAAACATAAATCTGCTACAATACATTAGGCAATTACAATATTTTCAATGAAGGCTAGTATACTGAAATGGACATTTTAACAAAACGTTAAAGAAGTTTTTATAGTGTTCTTCACCTGATAAATGCTCTTTACCAACTTGTTTCCCTCTCTTCCTCTTACGTGTACACGTAGATAAAAAATATTTTACCACCTCAGTTTACCCATAGCCGACTCGTTGCATAACAAAAAGTTTGAAACAAAAGTTCCTTTATATCAAATAAGACATGCAACGTGATCATTCGTATTCCGATGTGTTGGTACTTTATCGAGATCTAAAGGTGACCTTGACTTTTTGCATAATAATGTGTGACACTGAAATATGTGATTCGAAAGAGTATTCAATGCCGAATAAAAAAGTATTGAGGTATATAGCGTGAAAAATTAATCGTTACTGATATATGCACGACTGGCAGCAACGCGAGAGGGGAATACTAAGGCGAGCTCGTATACCCCTCTCGCGCCGGTGCTAGTCGGCCGGAGCGCGATAGTGGGGGGTAGCCGATGCTACGTCATCGGCTCTCGGAGCACCAGGTGCCCAGGCGTGACTTATAGGTTATGAGTAAACTCAGGTGTTACAGTTAAGTGACAGTTAAGTGATCCAGTGTACCGTTTGGATTACATGGGTCGGTCAAGAGTACAAGTAGATCATAGAATAGTCGAAAATAAAGTGATAGATAACAAAGAAAGAAAGAATTGAAATAAAGAAGAGAAGCAAGGCGCATGCGACACTCACGGTAGACATCGGATGCGATTATGTTGTGCCGTTCGAGTGGTGTGGGCGTGCTAGGTAGGACCTGTAAAATAACCTGTGGGGCCCTGTGGGTCACGTTCTGTCCACGGGGCCCCGTACAGGTCGTCTCCTGCCTGCTGCAAGCTGTTTCGTTCAGCGCGTTTTTACAATTGTTGGAATAGCGATCGTGCTCGTTCGCAGCTGATGTGTTTGCTGTACCGTTCCCATCACCGCAGGCGATCGTGCAGCTCGTGGATATCGTCGTTGTCGTCGTCGTCGTGCCGGCACTGGTCCCAGAAGTCAACGCGGCGTCGGTGTTGTTCGCATTCGCCGTGGTACCAGTGTTCGCGTTCTCCGCGCCGTCCGTTTTCGATTCTATCACTACTTGCATCCCTTCTGCGCCGGTAGCCTGCTTGTCCGCCACCCGGAACGCCGAGTTCTCCTCCTTCGTGATGCTCATGTAGTAGCAGGTGTCCGTTTTCTTCATTATGTGACGCGGACCTGTCGCCAGAAACACTCGCAATAATCCCAGTAAGACAAAATGCCGGTTAATTGGCCCATCGTTTGCGCAATACGACCGCGGTTGCCCTCTACGGCCCTACTTCACCGAAGTTGTACATTTCGATCACCCTCCTCCGTTCAAAGATCGATAACTTGATAAAAAAAAATCGTAGGTCAAGTGTTTTGGGCTCGTTGTGAAGAGGAAGGTTCAATCTTCGATCTATAACGAATTCAGTCATGAAGAATATTTTTCGAATGTTTTTACGAACGTTTCAATGTTGGCCTCTACGGCCCTACTTCACCGATCACCTTCCATGACAGATGACTAGAAAATGACAGACGAAATGGTGAAACGCTGTTACCAGGATTTAGGAGGATGGTGTCTTCGTAAAATTCCGGAAGTTCTGCTGGCCTGACCGCAACCAACGCTACCCCGTACTTTCGATGGCTGTGAAAGGACGCGTAGGTGAAGGATTTGCCCTCGTACTCGCCGAAAAATCGGGAATCCCCTAGGATAATGTGATAAATCTCGTTGCCGGAACATTTCCCGTAAATTCTGTGCCACTCTTCCTGCGACTGTTGTCCTTCTCTGAAAGAGAGAAGAACACTTTTGCTCATTGGCGCTCCGGCGTGCATCCTCAATGACCCTAGAACGACCTTCCGCAAGCGACCCCGGTATATTTTCTATTTTCCGGCATGAAGAAATCAGGATTGCGTCATTCTAGGGTGAAGATGTCCTTTCCGCCAACTTACTGTCCTCTGGAGGTGTGTAACAGCAGGGTAACTAAGGTAGACGCGCCAGGACACGTGCAGTTGTTCGCCAAGAGGGCGTACTTGAATTCGTCCTCGCAGACAACGTGCTCAGCGAACTTCACGTGAAGCTTGTTTTTCGGACGGAAGATTTGAACGTACTGGGGAACGTTCGGTGCGAAGTCCTTCACTGCCCACGATCTGCCAATTATCGTCGAAAAGAAATAGAATCGTAGGAAGCGCGTTTCGCACTGATCGATCAGCAGGCACCGGCAACTTTTCGACTGACCTGAGTATCGTGTGCTCGTCGGCGGCGGTTTTGTCCGCGTAATTCCTCGCTGCGAGAACGAAGCACGCCTCCGCCTCATTCATCCTGGCCCTGATTAAATCGTTGTCTTTGAGACACGAGCCTTGAATGTAAATTACCCTCTGTGCCCAGATAGGCACCTGTAAAATCATTCGCATTGTGGTGTCCAGTTCCATCGGCGACAATAACACCACGTAGTAATCCTGAATTTAACAAGAAACACTGCAGTCTTTTGTGGCCGCATATCCTCTACATACCTACAATTTGTTAGCAATAAACCGAAGCACAATTCCTCTTTCAACCCTCAACTGGTACACCGGGGGTCTCTCATAAACCCCAAAAAATTTTACACTAACTTTCGCTACCGTTCAAACGTTTTTAGCACATTTGGAGGCTAAACTTTCACTTCGGGGACCGAAAGTTTCTGACTTTTTCTCAAATAATCCTGGTTAGTTTTACGAGAACATTCTGGAAAGCCAAGTTTTATCGCCAGGAATTCACTGATTCAGAAGTTATGCGTGTTTAAAGTCGCCCGATTCCAAGCACAACAGCTACATTATTCTCGTTCGTTTTTCCTCTGCGAAGGATGTTCATTTCGAGCAACGACGCGTGGTTTAGAGATCCCAATAACCCTCTAACGTTTCAAAAGAATGGCGCAAAATCCGGTCATGCGACAATTACAATGCAAGGGTGATGAACCGGCGACCCATGAGCCCCGTGCAGCCCCGTTTTCCTGGTGCGACGACGCGCGGGAAGAGTTCTGCTACTCCGTCGTAGCCCGCGTCATTTTTCATCAACCGCCGACCCTTACTTATGGCCGTTTTCCAAGGGTTCGTAATACTTTGCAGTAAAAGCGAAGCGCGCGCTTATATCGTTTCGCGGAGTTCATCGTGGTCATCGTTTCGCGCGCTGAGCACCCTAAACGCCATTCGTCAACCATATTGCCTTTCGTTTGCGCGAGTCAGAACCACTTTTTCGATTTTAATGAAAATCTCAGAAGCTTACAATGAAAAAAAAAACAATGTTTTTCAAATACGGTCGATGTCGTTTACCTGCAGCAACGGATGGGCGTAAAACTCGTTCAAAAAATCCATGATGGTGTCCGCCTGCAGTGTCGTGCAGCAAACCACCACGTGTTTCTCGCTTTGCGCCCGATGCGACGAATAGGAGCCTCCCAGCTTCTGTCGTTCCATCCACGTGAAGGCCAGCTGCTCGAACTGTCGACACAATGAGTTTGGCGCGTTTTCTCAAAATTTTGGAACAGCCGTTAAAGGTTCGATAGAAACAATTCCTTTTTCGGGGGGTGGTTTTCGCAAACAACGGGCGCCCTTGAAAAAATCAGAGTTCTGTCGCGTAACTATTCAAAGTTTCGAGATGGTCAGGTGGCCGGGACGTTGTTAAACAATTTTGAAAAACGTTCCGGTTGAAATTGTGGAACGGACACCACCCACTAGAAGCTTTCGGCGGAACAGTTTCCGGACTACCCCGTGTGCATCTCAAGAACGCATGTCGCGTGCCGCTGACAGGTTTGACAGATGAATTGCATAGCTATCACTGTCATCCCTACCACCGGCTGTGACGTGACGGCTGGCTTTTGGTACAGTCCTCTGTCATTAGTCAATGACTACCGGGCAACAAGTGGGGGAGAGCATATTTGGGTTACGATCTCCCCTCGGACAATTTAATTACGCGTTCGTCAGAGGTCGGGGTTAATTGGTTTTCGAGGGACAAGTGTCCCCTCGAACGCCACCGGGAAATCGTACAGTGATTCCACGAGTTTGCTATAAAAATTACCCGACCGTGTACCGAATTGTTTCTCAATATTTCGTGAAGAAGTTAGGGGAGCGTTCCTATTATAGTTCCCACTTGAGACAATACCTCCACGAACGGAAAACGTGTTCTCATCTCCGAGCAGAAAAGTTACCGATTGCAAAAAATATTCACAGAACAGTGTCAAAGACTCCAGCTTAAAAAATCCTACTGTTTATTGTTGAGTCTCTTTCACCATAATTTTCTCCTACTCTACCCTTCCCCTTCTACCACGCTATTCCCCCCTCTCCCGGCGGCGAGCATCCCCTCTCTGGATCGATCACGTGACGCGACGCGAGCTCCCAATTGGCGGTGCGTCTGCCCCGTGACTGATCCAGAGAGGGGGTGACCGTACTCCCCTCCGTTCGAGTCACTTCCCCTGACATGGCGTCCACGTAGTATGACTACACTAACAAGTTACTTTCCACGATACTCGGGTGACACTCTTGCGTGCTCGTAGTTTCCCCCGTAAGAGCGCCGTCCGTCCATCTTTGCGCGCAACCACCGCCCTTTATCCCCACAACAAAAGGGTCGCATTTGCATTCAAGCTTTCGCGAAATTATCGGCGATAGTGCCTTCGCCTAAGCGTTAACGGAACACCGATTTAACGATCCCCTTTATAAGACGTAACACAATGCCCGGGCTACAAAAACCTCGCGAAGAGGAGGTGAGGGGGGGGAGGGGAAGTGTTTGACATTTATTTCCCGGCGTTCGCGGTCCGAGCGAATATTTATCGTCCGCCAAGAATTACTGATGCTATAAAACTTTAACTTCGCACTTAACAATGACTGTATCGCGCGGGCATGAAGATCGAGCTCCCCCGGACGTCATAAAACGAACATAAATCCCGTTTCAGCTACTGCCTCGCGAACACCGGACGAGATAATGTTGACGAGGAGAGAGGAATCGCGTCGATAAGGAAGAGAGCGGATCGCATAAGTAAATTCGCGCCGTAACATTTCCATTATGATCGCCGGGAAGAGTTTTATTAATCCGGCAGATGGCGCGTAATGAGCTCGCGCGCTTATAACGACGTCACAGCGGAACTCAGAACCTCCCATTTTAGGTTCGCTGGCCATGCCAACGGCGTCGCGCAGGCTGTTTGTTTTCCATTATGCTGTTTCATTGTCGCGACGCTATCAGTTCTTCCGAAAAGAGTACAAATGTCGGAATTGTTGTTATAATTATATTTGGCGCGAGGCAATGTCGTTCGAAATATCGCCCGACCAATCATCAGGTTGTCGCCATTGAAACCTTCCGATTTTGAGAATGTTCACTTCACTCGCTTTCAATTTTCATTTAGACATCCAATTTTATTCCTGATTCCAAACATTTCGTTTCCAATATTCTTGGAAAATAAACGGAGACGACAATCATGAAAATGAAGAAGGGGAATGACAAAAAAAAAATTCCTACGGGCCTATACAAAATCCTAATGACTTCCCACTTCTATATTAGACCATTTTTGGTATTGATGGACAAAATCCGTGGTCTAGGGATACATTCTCGATATACGTCAACAACACGGGTCCTGCCAAAGTCATGTATAATACAGGAGACGTGCCGGAATCGTGTTACGTTTACACTCGTGGGCGTCCGAGGCCTCTCGCGTGTACCCCGCGGTAGTGGGGATAGTTCCGCGACATTTATGATCCAGGTGTTGGCGACATATATAGAGAAATGGTTCAAACGTTGGAATCGCGGCTCGAACAAATACTGGGTTAGCCTGGGGGGGCTAAATACGGGGTGTCAAGTTTGTAGTTACCTGTGTAGGTAGGACGATGAGTGCCACGCAGATCATGATGACCATGTAGAGCTGCGAGGGCCAGATGTCGGGCACGAAGTCCCCGTATCCGACCGTCGAGAACGTGACCACGACGTAGTAGGTGCTTTGAAAGAGGTTCAAATGCCTGTGGCCCGCCCTCTGGAAGTGTTGGATTCCGCATACGCTGGAAAATTAAATCGAAAACTGTCGCTCGGAATCGTATTCCGTTGGATTAAAGCTCGCCCGGAGGGCGAGGGTATTGAAATCACCGGCGTCGGGCGTCGGCGTCTGTGCGTCCCGGTAATTCGACCCTCTCGTAGCCGAGCGGAACGCGTCGTCCCGCCCGTAGTCGTTGGAAACCGATCGTACAATTAGCCGCTCGCTGCAGGATCCCGGGATCCTTTCATCTTCGAGGCACCGGCGACGGGACCCGAAGAATCGCGGAAAAGCCGCGCCGCCGTCGAAGGATCCGCCCTAACGAACGGCATTCACAAACACCCGCGTGTCCCGATTATGCATGCAACCCCGTTCTAAGCGCGGGTCGAACTCGGAAATCGCAGGAACAAGCTCGCGGGAACTCCGCCGTGTATCTTTTTCAACGCGAAGAACGGCTTCTTCAAGCCGTTTCGGGACGCTCTGAAATTTTATCAAACCTTGCTCAAAAAGAGGTGTCGGAACCAGCCGTTTTCGTAACCGGTTGTTACAGAATTGCCCCGGCACTTACGACCACTTCAAATACTCGCAAATGTTCCGGAACCACAAATCAGTATACTGATATTCCGATATTTGAAAGGGATGGACAGGATATTCGTTATGGAAACTTCCACCAACGTATCAGCGACTTTTTTCTGGTTAAGATGAGCCCAAACACGATGCAATTCGGATCGCTGTAGCTTGTTTAATTCGCGATATAGTAGAACCTCTATTATCCGTACCGAGAATTTTTACATTCTCAGTCTCGTTCTTCAATCTTAAACAGTTCAGTTTCACACAGATCCGTGAACATTGACAAATCAGTTGACACTGAATAGCATACCTGCTGTATCCATTAACGAGTTCGGATAATAGACGTTCTACTGTATCGCGGATTAAACGCGGAAATGTGGTCCGAATTGTGTCGTGTTTGGACTCGTTTGAATCGGAAAAATGACAGGAATGTGTCAGTGAATGTGTCACTGAGAAACAATGAAAAATAACGTGGGTTTTTTTTAGTGGATTAGCGATATATACCCGGTATAAGTGACAAGTATTTCACTTGTTATCGAAGCTCGATAACGTTGAGAGGACAAGACAGGATCGACGAAAATCCACGAGAGCACGGATCGAGCGAGTCAACATACGTGCCATCGCCGCGAATGAGCACGATTAATGAACGGATTTCGGTCTGTTGGTTTTATGGAGGATGCCCCGTACCCTAAATTTACTTTCCGAACGCGTGATCGCAAGGAACCGCTCGAACAATTAACTATAACACTCGCGTACGCTGCGAGGCTGTGAAAAAATTCAATCTCCTTTACTCGTTATCGCAATAAATGTTACTGCAAAAGCTCCCACCACCGCATCGAGAGATCAAGGTCACGGTATACGGATCAAGATCTCTCACGCGAGGTTATCATTATCGTTAATTGATGATTATTAGAATCAGCGAAATGCATCGTTTGATACTGCGGGATTTGCTAATAACCGAAAATGCAAATGCCATAACGAGATTCGTAATAATAATCACATGTGATATTAATTCATAGTCTGCACAGTTAGCTAGTCAACTTCGAAACATGAGATTCAATTATCAATGAGTATACCGAAATCACTGAATTCGAGGGCAAATTTTAGGAAAATGTTTCTTACATTTGTTTATCTGAAAATGTAAATAAAATACTGTACAGAATCGTGAAATAAAGAGCATATTAAAATCGGCGAAATTATGACGTTTTCACTCGAAGTGCAGCGAAAAAATTGCCAGAAGAAATTTTGCAAAATGGCAGATTCCAGGGACTAGTCGATTGTTTTTTCAATTCGCGAGTTGATATCACATTTTCCGTCGCAGCCCAGCGTGATTTTTCAAGCGGGATTATCGCCTGTTTTCCAATATTAATAATATAGACCGGGCACAAAGGGACTCCACTAAAATTCCGATAGAGTTAACGCGCAGGGAAATTAAAAAATCTGAAAACGATGACACACGTATTTAAAAAGCGAGCCCCCAGAGGATTAAGAGTGACGTACCGGTAATGCGAGCCTTCTTACCTCGCGGAGGCATAATTTTTTGCGGGATTAATGCCAGTTGTGTCATGGAAAATCTGCGACATTTTATGACGGGCATGTACGACTGCATTACGGTTTCACTTCGGCAAATTAGATTAACTTTTTCATTACATTTATTCCGTCCGGCCTGCAATTTATCCGACCGTTATTGCGTTTTCATGCGAAGTCGGCTTTACGCGACATCTGCTAGAGAAGAACCAAATTTTGTTGCAATTAAAAACTACAAACTTCCGGGATATTTTAAGGTTTGCGAAAATGCAAATAAAATAATAATTTTCGGATCCCACGTTCCGAATTATGTATTTCTGTCGATCGAACGAAACACCCGACGTTTTCACGTAACATTTATAATAATGGTTTATTACCAGATTATAGCACGCGACCCGCCTAATTACAGACGTCCTACACCCTAAATTTCGAGCTCCTCTACTTCGCGCACAGGGAAGAAATTTCAGTACGGTTAATCGAGGCGATTAACAAAATGTCAAGCTCGATATGTTGCGCGCGACGCCAGACAAAATTGCTTATGCAAATTGCGCTTTGTTTCCCCGGAAAGTCATTATACTCGGCGGCCGATTGACAGCAATCGGGAGAATAAATGAAGACAGAAGACAGAAGTTGATAAACAATATTTTTACTCGAGAATATGTTAATTAGCGCTGAAGGAGGATATTCATTCAACTGAACCCATTTATGTACACCGGAACGCACCTAGGAAATCGCATTGAAATTAGCGTATATTTAGATCGCTGTAACTTTGAAACTATTGACGCTATTTGAACGAACCTTGGACTGTTGCAGAGCGCGAAGCCTGCGCTTTGAAACGGTTTTTATTTCATCGCGATACCACGCCTGGTTCCCGAGATATCGCTGTGTAAAGACAATGCTAATTTTTTAGCATTTTGCTATCTCCTTCTCTGTCGCACGCTCGTCACTGACCTAACCCCTCGCGCCATTAGTTGAGTTAGTTGAGTTAGTGCACGCGTACCCACGAATGAGTACTCGCTCAGTGCACGTGCACTCATGAATCACCCCTCCCCACTCCATTCGAGCTCGCATGAAAACTTTGAACGCCCATATCTCGAGAACGCATTGAGATATCGAGATGGGACAAATTGCATTGGAAACTGCATCGAATCTGTTATCTTCTGCACGTATTCACGACGATCAATTCTTCGTCCTTGCGGTTGTGATACAGCGTGGACAGGACGAAATTTATTTCGGGTGCATAAATTATCTTTCCTATCTCGGTTAGCAAACCTACGAACTTGATTTTTACCAATACTGTATTATTATCGAGGCGGGTTCAATCTGTGCGAGAAGAGTGCGATAAATGGTCAGCCGTTTCTCGAACAATATGAGGAATTATTTGCGAGTTTCGCGAGCTCGAACTGAACAGGAGTTTGCGTCAACGAGCACCGCAGAAAACACGAGCGGTATTAATCTAATTTCCTAGAGAATAGCTAGTTGGGCGTGACATTTTCAGCTGTTCACAGAAAATGTCAGTTTCCTTGAACTCCCCCGACGACGGACACACATAGCTGAAAAAGTTCCGCGGCCTTTCCGTCTGGATGAGATACGAAAGTTCCGTTAACGAAGAGACACCGGTTGTCCGACCATCTGGAACTTTTCGTTGGCAGTCCGAAGAATACAATCTTCTCTTGCGGACAGAAATGCTTCACCGACATATCGATCTACGCAATCCTTCGGCAAACAAGACTGTTAATTTTCTCATCCGATATTCCCTCTCCCTTCGATAGAAACCCAGGCAGAAAGTAGAATTATTAATTTCTTTTTCGATTTATCGTTTTACCAGCGACTCGAACAGTTTCCCCTGGCAAGTAACACACGTCAGATGCTATTCCTATTCTCGGAAACAGTGCCGGTGGAAACGTTCGCCCGGAACTGCCTTCGGTCTGTCACGACAATTTCGATTCCGTCGAGTAGCGGAATAGCGACCTTTGATTTAGATTTTGGAGATCAGGGGAAAGGTCACGCGTGCTCAGGTCTGACGAATAGGGTGGCCGCGGCTACCGTTGGAATTTCTATTTCGGCGAAAAATTCGGTCAGCCAGATAGCGCCGTGACAAGAACTGATATCGTGATGCATGGCCAAGAATCCATGCGCGAATCCCTTTGTCGAAGCTTTTGTGAAAAGATCGAACTGACCGTTGAACGTCGACCGGACCAGACGCGTTACTTTTGTTCTTTATTTAATAACCAAATTGATTCTCCGCGATTTCATTAAGGAAAAAATTTGTTGCATTCTGAAAAATTTCTCTCTTTTTCATAGTTGCAAATTAACGGACGACCCGGGAAAAATAAATCGCATTCCACCTGTTCGTTATCCGTTTAATTCCGCGCCTCCCGCCGCCGGAAATTTATAGACACGAGAATTTTGTCGCTGCTCTAATCTTTATCGCGACGCAGCCATTCCTTCATTATGATCAGCGCTTCGCCACGGTCGGGCGGGGAGAAAGGTTTTATACCTGTACATAGAATGGACCACGTGAACCAGATTACGTAAATGCACTACCAGTTAAAAGTATCAGACCCGGTATTATAATTAATGGAACCGGATAATCTTACTTTACGACGATATAAGGAGACTTATGCAATCAGCGACTGCATGTAATATATCCGCCCTATTTTGGCGGACGAGTTCCATTACCGTTTCTTATAGTACAGAAAGAAAGAATAGTATGATAATATTAGAGATATTATAGGTTATATTAGTATATTGATATTGTATTCAGAGTATGATAATATTATAGATACAATATTCATACTACTATATGCATATTATAGATACTATATATTACATTAGTATATTGATATTATATTCAGAGTATGGTAATATTATAGGTATTATATATTATAATAATATATTGATATTATATTCAGAGTATGATAATATTAGAGACATTATATACTATATTAATATATAGGTATAATATAAATAGTATGATAATATTATAGATATAATATTCATACTACAATATTCATATTATAGATATTATATTAGCATATTTATATTATATTCAGATAAATAGTATGATAATATTATAGATATAATATTCATATTACCATATTCATATCATAGATATTATATTAGTATATTGATATTATATTCATAGTATGATAATATTATAGATATAATATTCATACTATAATAATATTCTACATATTATATATTATATTAATATATTGATATTATATTAAGAGTATGATATTATCATGGATACTATATAATTATATTAATATACAGGTATCATGATAATGTTCTAGACATTATATATTCTATTAATATATAGATATAATACAAATAATATCATGACATTATAGATATTATATTCATCCGATAATAATATTATACATATCATATACTAGTCTGGTCACCAGTCACCAGAAAATTGAGGCCCGCCAATGATAGTTCGTTTTTCCCCACTTTCGTATCATTTTGAGTCTACCTCCCGAGCCTTGTTAAAAAAAATTTCTATTTTCCTTCGGCCGAGTTGATCGTCCCGACGATAGATCGTCCGAGGCCCGTGGAAAAGTCGGGGATCGAGGAAACGGTAAAGGGCGAAACTTAGCTGATTGACCCAGATCGTAATGTGGGACAGACATTAATAAGTAATCGTGGCGGCTAGCGCAGATGGATTGGTATCACCATCGATCGTCGTGATTCGTTATTTACGGCGTGGTTTCAGAACAGCCGTTGCCCGTAGCGTAAGCTCGCCCTTGTCAAGGCGAAACGGAGTCGCGACAAGGGCGGCCGGATGCCCCCTATCGCCTTGTCAATCTCGAAATTATTCGGAAGTCATTTCTCAAACGGCGGACACTGTCCGAGGACTTCCCACCGCTGTCCGCTCCGTTACAAAGCTGGACAAGATCTATGGAAACAGAAACCTCAAAATTGCAACCCATTTGCATCATTAGCCACATTAGTCATCACCAGATCACATATATATATACGCTCAATTTGTATTTTCTTATAATGCATAAATACAAAGTTCTTTTACTTGCCATTTTTGCACTTGAATATAAGAAAAAAGAAAGTTTTGTGATAAAGGCCCTCTTTTCCTTATGATGCAAATAGGTTAAAAAAAAATTGCACGAGCCAAAAAAAAATTATATATATACGCTCAATTAATATTTTCTTACAATGCTGAAATAAAAAGTTCCTTTACTTGCCACTTTTGCACTTAAATATAATTTTAAAAAAAGTTTGGTGACAAAGGCGCTTTTTTCCTTATGATGCAGATGGGTTAAAAAAAATTGCACGAGCCAAAAAAAAAATATTAACAAACAATGCTGAAATAAAAAGTTCCTTTACTTGCCACTTTTGCACTTAAATATAATTTTAAAAAAAGTTTGGTGACAAAGGCGCTTTTTTCCTTATGATGCAGATGGGTTAAAAAAAATTGCACGAGCCAAAAAAAAAAAATTAACAAACACAAGCCTGCAAGCACGGAACAATTCCACGAATTCTAGGAATTGCCATGGATTTCTGGAAGCGGATAATCGAATTTAAGGCGATCATCGGGAACGCTGAAGGTCATTGAAGGTCATTGACCTGAAATGTCACGACTTTTATCGGGACTGTTGGAGGTCATTTATTCGTCCTTTTCGCGTCGAACAATAACAGAACACCTTGGAGCTCGAAATCCCATTAAAACTAGCTCATTCCAGTTCCAAGACGGGCAACGATCGATTGTTTGCAATGTTACGATTATGCTCGGAGTGACATAGTTGCAAACTTTGCGCCGCATGTCGGCAGAAGTAGTAAGGCGGTACGCAGTTTTCTTTTCCGGTCGCTTTCCGCCCGGTGTATATATTTTTAGCTTACAAATTGCTGATCGGCTGACCGCAATCATGTTCGATCACTGGTGCCCGACATCGACAGAGACACACACACACGTACACACTGTATTTCCATCGATGTGTAGTGTAGCGTCGCATACAGGGACAGAGCCAAGAGAGAGTTAACTGCTAAAAATTTTAACCTTTCTTGTCCGCATTTATATTGTAACCTCGAATTTGTAATTGAATTCAAAATGGCCGGGCCGCACTCTGTATTTATGGCATACGGTATCGCGTATGCGATACGTGCCACCGTATCTTAGTGTTTAATGCAGCTTGATGAATATAATGCTGTTTGTGCCATGCGAAACCGCGATGGGAACATTATTACGGGAAAACAATTCTACTTTCGCTTCGGGACTGCGAAAATTATTCCATTACGTGCTAAGATCTTTGTGACATTAACCAGAGGATTATTATTGATCGCGGAGTGGGGTTACCAAGTCATTTCTCGCGCCGAATGAAATTGTTCGAATAAAATAGGAGTTCCGTTTCTTTGAGAACGAATAACGCTGACTAATAAAAAGTCGTTTTAATATTCGCCTGAAATGTTTACTCGATCTATGTCAGCAACACGGGTCTTGTCAGTGACATACATCTGCTAGGAGATACTATTCATTCAGAATGAAGAGAATAAAGACAGACGTAATGATTCAAAATAGAATAGAATAGAATAGAATAAAAAGTTGCCTATGTCCGCAACACGGGTCTTGTCAGTGACATACATCGGGTAGAAGGTACTATTCATTCAGAATGAAGAGAATAAAGGCAGAGGTAATGATTCAAAATAGAATAGAATAGAATAGAATAAAAAGTTGCCTATGTCCGCAACACGGGTCTTGTCAGTGACATACATCGGGTAGGAGATACTATTCATCCAGAATGAAGAGAATGAAGACAGACGTAATGATTCAAAATAGAATAGAATGGAATAAAAAGTTGCCGAATCGGAAATGTAATATAAATTATGAAGACACGGTTAATGCTGATTGTGTAAACAATTAATGCCGATCGTGAAGGCTTTGATGTCGAAGCGAGATATTTCGATATGACAAAAAAGAGACCGGTTTCAATATCTCGGAAACAAATTTGCGAATGGAAATTGTATTCGGATTGCTAAACTTTCCTCGTTATTCGAATAACGTAATGCAACTTCTGTGCAAGTTGTAGGACGCGGGCTTTCCGCAAACTTAAATAATGGGTGAAAATAAGGCCGGCGGAACGGTTAAGAAAAGTTTACCAGCACGACGACGGTGGAATTATAATTTGTCATTACTGAACGCCCAGTCGTCTTGCGCGAAGGAATACGAAAATTATCGCCGGTTGGCGAACGTTGAATCACGTTGCCTGCCACGCAATTAAGCACATTCGCGCAATAAACGGCCGGGAATCACGAGTTTCATAAAATTTTGGCAAACGCAGTTCCAATTCGCGCCAGTGCGAATGCAAAATCTCGTGTTTCTACATAATATCAATATCCTATTTAACATTATCTTTTTTAAAATTGTTCGTACCAAATAAAAAATCGGGAACATATTTTTAACATGATCCGGGGTCGATTGAAATTGATTTGCCGCTTTGAATACTTAAAAATTGCACGTGTTTTCATTTAGTCGAATAAATTTTTGTCATTTGATTTTTAAACGTAGGCGGTGTTGCTTTATTTTCCATTTAAACGCGAGTGTTTTTATTTTTCAATCCCAAGACCAAGGATAAAATTATCCAATGGGCATGTAATTACAAAATGTCCAGACTACTTAAGTAACAATTTAAGTAATGAACTTGGCGCTTAAGACTGACCTGGTGAAGACAAGGCATAGCAATGTAGCAGTGAGGATCATCAGTTGTTGACTCAGAGCTGACTGGGATCTCTGCATGGCTCGGTGTAGATCATTCTGCTAGGCAGAAATATGAACAACGGTAGGGATACTTACACACCCGTCGGTTTAGGGCAATTTAAATGAATAGATTACTCACGAACATATTCTGCAAGGAATGCTTCGCCAGCCAGCAGTTCAGAAACACTGGGATGAAGAGATTTCGCATTGGTGGATAAAGCAGCTGCGAAAGAGAATTCAAAGACTCATTACAATTGTTGCCGATATTGTTAAATACGTTCTTAAAGCAGGCGCAAGACAATGAAAAATTATTTCGTTAGATCACTTGGATTTCGTAGCGATCAAAGTTTTAATGTTTCTTTCGCGCGAAAATTTATTTCTCCCCGGAGGCACAAGTGTTTTCCAAGCGGTTACGGGACGCTAAGATTTGGGATTTCGGGATTTTGCCGGGACATTGGAGGAGAGGCACAAAGCTAATAAGATTGGACCAATTAAATCCCGGGGCGAAACTCTCTGATGGCGTTACATCCTATTTCTGTCCAGATCGAGGTTAACGAGCAGAGATCGATGCACCGGCTACATCTTATACAATTTGACACAAACCCGAAGAAAACACCTTTCACATTCCCGTCGTCGACAATTATAAAAGAGCTACGCGGAAATTCCGTACAGTCTCGGACATAATATAAAAAAATATTGGTAAAATGCGGTGTTTGTAAATGCCCGAATAAAATAATTTAAGTCTTGCAAGGGATGGGGTTCGATTGAGTTTCGAATTCCAAAGAAAAAGAAATTAATATATGTCCAAAATATGTCTGGCCGTATATGACATACATCGGGAAGGAGATACTGTTCTTGGGCCCAGGCCGAACGTAGAAAAGGTTTGTAAATGCCCGAATAAAATAATTTAAGTCTTGCAAGGGATGGGATTCGATTGAGTTTCGAATTCCAAAGAAAAAGAAATTAACATATGTCCAAAATATGTCTGGCCGTGTATGACATATATCGGGAAGGAGATACTGTTCTTGGGCCCAGGTCGAACGTAGAAAAGGACAGCAAAGCTCGAGTGACTTCGGGTGGATTTTGGAAGTAAGAGTAATTAATCTAGGCACAGTAATCGGCGGATTAATTGCGGTGCAGAATTGCGGATAAAGTTGACCGATTACTCACCGTGATTGTGAACGGTATGGTGTTGACCAGCTCCAAGATGAAGTGGAACGAGAGTAGCTGCTGCCAGACGTTTCCCTGTGAACATGACGAAGACAGCTCAACAAACCCAGCGACAATTTCAAGAAAATACAAAGTGCGTTAGAAGAGTCTGAGAAAAAGATCGAAACAGTCGTCCTGCATTTTCGTTTCTTTCTGTCCAATAGCCGTGCAACACTACGCGCATTATACTACGTCAACGAGACACTAATCACTGTTCTAAATCAATCGTTTGATGTCTCCTCCATCTCCGAACACGGGTTCCACGCTGCAAAACATAAAAGTAGTTGACGCTTCACTTCTACTCGCCGCACAGTAACTCCCATCAATATTCGAACGATATTCGAAAAACAATAACTTCTCGATAATTCGTGCAAACAACTATCTTGAGACGTTCTAGTTTACTTGGAATTCAAATAATTTCTCCGAATCGTAAAACAGTTATTTCATTTCAAACAGTAGTACAGGGTTTACTCGATGTTTGTCATGTATGACATACATCCGCCAGGATAGTTCTGTAACTTTCTGGACGTTCTGGAGCAAAGAATATTAATGGAAATTACGTTATATTATCTGTAATTGATAAGTACTTTTGTCGCAATTGTCGTTATTGTTTAATCTGCTACAATTTCAATCTTTTATTATTAATCGTTCAAATGGTTGTCGCGGCTGATGATCCGTTCATAATCTTTTATCCAATTATCCGCGAACGAGTTTAACGAGAAAGGTTTGAGGATTGCAAATAAAGCAAGAGTCATTAACGACGCCATGGAAAGAGGATATTCGTTGATTTATTCAGTTCTCCGCGGACTCGTAAAATTTTAGTGAAAGGAGCCTAAAATTTAGCGTGGACCGTTCGCTTTGAAGTTTTCCTAACTTGAGAGTTTATTGAAAACAATGGCCAACTGGATGAATGCCTATTCACAAAATTTCTGCTTTTTTCGGAATGGGACCTCGTTATTCCTGTAGCCGACGATTCCGCGAGCAAGTAGGTCGACTTCCGTTAATTACAAAATAATCATTACCCCGACTGTTTCCGTTTTTATTGTTCGTTCACGTTCTCGCTGATCAGAAACTCCGCGGAACATAATCTTTATGCAACTTTTTGTTGCACCGAAACGACATTTAAATGGAAGGAAATATAAAACTCGAATGAAACGAACAATCGTAAAAAAGTTCATCATTCCACCTAGAAATTTATCTATACGGGAATCTATAAAAATTCAATTTGCAAATTCTCGTTCCTGTCTGACCATGGCTGACTGTTTCTACTTGCCAGTTACCGGAGAATTTCCGCTATGCATTTTAATAGGAATACTCGTTTCTCATGAAACTTTTACCAACACATTTGCGACATTTTTCCGAGTAAAAGGAGCCCAAACATGACACAAGTCATATACCATGTACAGTGTTGTCTCGTTATATGTCAACAACATGGCCATGCCAGCGACAAATATCGTCCAGGAGATAGTATTATTCTTTGATCCTCGGCGTCCGAGGCCCCTCCCGGGGTACACCCCGGGGTAGTAGGGACAGTTCTGTGACTTTTATCAGCCGGGTATTCGCGACATATATCGAAAAAAGACTGTACTTAATCTTATACCTGGAGCTAGGTACAACAGCTCTATTATCCTATCATCTATCCTTATCCCATTATCATATTACTTTTCATATATTACCATTGACCAGTTCGGATAGCAGAGGTTCCAGAATATCGCGGATTGAACGAACAAATGTGATCCAAATAGTGTCGTGCGTGGACTCGTTTAAATCGGCAAAACGTCACGAGTATGCTAGTAAAGGTGGTTCAAGGGGCTTTCATACTCGGCGCCGTTAGTATAGGCTCGAAACCGCTAGGCTCTTTAACTCAGTCGGACGTCGAATCCTCGGCAGCGAACTCCGTGGATCGAGAATGACGGAAGAAGATATAATAGGGAACTGGTGCAGGTGGAGGTATAGTATACGAGCGCGTGTCGGCCCTCGTCACTGTAACCCAGTCGACGATCATTAGTCGCAAACCGAGATTGGATTCCGCGTTTCCTGGGCCGAGCACACGACCCCGCCGGAATCATAGTAACCGATTTCGTGTGTATTTATTCGCATGCACGCGTTCCCGAGCGTCCGACCAGACGGGGCCAGCCGAATTCTCTGAGAACTCGAGCACACTTCACCACCGGAGCCCTTCAGTTCATGCTCCTTCGCGACCCTCGAGTGGTATCGAAAGCCTTTAAACACGGCGATCCGACGTCACACGGGTTTCCGGTTAACTAGCTCGCCGATCCGCTATGCAGCCCCGGAGATCGATCGATGATTCTGATCCCGGTACCCAAAATTTAATCGTTCACCCGGAACCTTCCGGCATGATTGCCATCGAAAGACGTAATATCGGCGAGACCGCTAACTCTGGCGAACTACGAAATCGCGACGAGGTAGCAGACTTCAACGAAGAGTCGTCCATGTTGTCGTTTTCGTTGGCCCCTGGAGATTCTCGTCGGCGAGACAATACTAATTTCATGACAGAGCTGTTTTCCATTTGATTATTTTCTGATCGGACCCCCACCAGCGAATTCCTGGCATTTCCCCGGTTAAAATGATACCAAACACGATACCATTCCCATCTTAATTACTCGTGTAATCCACGATACAGTGGAGCCTCCATTATCCGAACTCTATTCGGTGGAACGTGAGCCGTCTGGACTGTTCATTGATTTGTGCGATAAATCGCGAGGAGCATGGATCGTCTTAGATTGGACTGTTGAAGACTAAAGAATCAGATTGAAAATTGGGTTCGGATAACAGAGGTTCTACTATATCGCGGATTAAACGAGCAAATGTAATCCAAATCGCGTCGTGTTTGGACTCGTTTTAATCGGAAAACTGTCGCCGATACGTCGATTATAGTTCGAGAAAAGAATAATTAAGAACAACATGGCTTCTCTTCGATGAAAGAGTTTCAGCTTCTACTTTCGCGTATGTATATTCTCTAAGAATAATGTTTGACGACGTGTTAGGGGATGGATGCAGTCAACGGCGACTGTAAAATTGCTATTGAACGGTGTCAAATTTTAACGAGCCGGTTGCCTTCCATGCGCGCGATACCGGATAAGATCTATAGTGTTTGGCACGCCATTCGCTAATCGAGCATTCCGGCAACCCGATTCGTCACGTCGTAACAACCGACAAACTCGATAACGTTATGTTAAGAACGTACGAACGTGATACTTCTCGTGCAATTATTACTGTGTCGCAGAATTTTCTCGCAACGGCCGCGATTAACATTCGCGAACACCGAAATAACTTTTTCAACGAGTTCGAAGATTTATTTTGCTATATTATGACCAAATAGTACTCGTGAAAGTTCGACGAATACAGTATGTATAATATGTATAATATATTCGTGAAAGTTCGACGAATATAGTATGTATAATTTGTATAGAGCATTCGTAAAAATTCTACGAATATAGCATGTATAATATGTATAGAGTATTCGTAAAAATTCTACGAATATAGTATGTATAATATGTATAGTATATTCGTAATAGTTCTATGATAAAGTTTGCACAATTTTTGCTCTATTATTTCTTTTATTGATTTGATTAGTCAGATTAGAGATTGCTATTAGCTACTATAGCTATCAAAAATTGCTATGGAGCAGTCTCTCTTGAACGGAGTCTTTAAACAGATTTTTATCAATTTTTATTTTCGAACATTTTTCAATTTATTTTAAAAGTAAAGGACTCGAGACAAATTTCAACTGCACTTTTCACCGCCACAAGACTGCGTTGGGTTGTATGCGAAACGACCGATTGTAGAATGGCGTAAAGATGAATTTTATTCATTTTTCTTTCTTTTTTTTTTTTAGCAGCGAAAACTTGTACCCAGAAATGGGATTGTAATTTAGCAGAACTGAGGGACGAAACTTCTTTTCTCCGTCGCGAGGCTTCCGGAGATTTTCCGGTTTCCCTTTTTCGAGTGAAATGAGGAAAACTTTCGAATAGGACTCGGCGTGTTTTGCGACTACCTGTTCGGCCGAAAGTTTTTGGAATTTTTTATTATACCTGGTGTAATAAGTTTTCATTGCATTGGCTTCGACTGCCTTTGAAACCGACGTTTAATATTTTCTTAGCAGGTTTCCCATCTTGTGTACTGATTGTAAATCGAGAAAGAAAGAGAGAGAGGGAGAGAGAGAGAGAGAGAGAGAGAGAGAGAGAAAGGCTGACTTTCCCATATCTTAATATAAAAATCTCATTTAATTCGCGTGTCTCGTCGTGTTCGTAAATAATTCTCGATGAAACTGCAGAACGACGAAGAGTAGCGCAACAGCAAGCAGTGAAGCGTTGAACATTGCAGAAAATGGCGGAAAAAATCGGAAAACGTCGTGACACATTTGCGCGTTGACAAAAAACGAAGGGAATATTATTAATCAATTATTTTCATTTGAAACTAAACTTTTTACCATACAACTATCTTTTCGGTGCTATAAAAATTTATTAAGATGTTTACAAACTCTAGAACAGCCGTATTTAATGTAAAATTATTTGGTTTGGAGGCTAGAGTGTATTTCGAAGTGTTTTTTTCTGTTCGAGACGTTTTTTGATGCCCAGTAACGTCGAAAGCCCATTCTGCGAATTTTTTCTTGCTGGAAAAGAATTATAATTCTCGAACTCATGCACCGAAGCGAAAGCTGCAGCTTCGCTGAAGCTACCAAATTGACTGCAGCCTCGGAAAAGCTTCTACTCCGGCTAACTTTCTGACCTGTTTCCATGTACAATCCGAACACGGATTTCTGACTTCCTCGTCTAATTTACCAGCCAAAAGAATGTGACATCGATTAGGCTTGTAGAGATGCGCTCATGCAGAAACAGCTGACGGCATACGAGGAACATATATACACATTTTCGCCAAAGATGTTTAATCACAATATGTGGATTGTCCATTCAACCGCCACAAAAATTGGAAACCAAAGAATTTTATTTCACAACTTAAGTCACCATAAAAATTCAGAAGCGAAGAAATTTATTTTATACAACTCAGGAACTTGTTTAAAATTTAGAATACGTGTGATTAAACATCTTTTAACGTTATTCAAAAATACAAAAGCCACACACTGAGCGTAATCGGACGAGATATTTCGTTTCTTTATTGTCAGAAATATGTAATAAACATACTGCGGATTTTATGCGTTTATAACAAAAATAAACTGCTTGAAAATATTCTACTTTTTCTGGTTCATTGAAATTATCAAAAAATACATTTCTACATGACAATTTTCATATTGCATAAAAATCCGCAGTCTGGTGGCAAAAGTTTATTGCAAGGTAAAATTTCGGTCGAAAGACAAAACGATAGAACTTCCACAGAGACCGGATACATTTTCGAGAACTTGTAAAAGAAAGGAAACAATTGGATTCCAAATTGAAACAGTTCGAGTAAGAAAGTACCGGTGCTTTGAGAGTCTACAAAAAATTCCATAAAAATCTGTAGTTTATCACAGAGGGCAAGAGGCACTAAATCATCCAGAAGTTTGCGTTACTATAGTAGCTCCATCGTAGTTAATAAAACTCGCGTGTTTTAATTAGAATTCCTCGGCAGTAAGTTTCGTTACGATGAAGGGGAACGTGTATATTTTGCCTACCGGGGGATGCCGAAGCGAAGAAGAACTAACAATACACAATTAAAAGTACCGAGCATTTAAATTTCGCGTTCCTATTTTTTTCTCTTCTCCGGGAGCATAAAGGAACGAGGTATCTCGCACAGTACTATTAAGCAGTCCTGATTTCCAGAACGAGTAATTAACGAGGTTAGCCTATCCAGTGAACGAACATAACTCGCGTTAACCCCACAAAAATGTTCCTTTTTTGATGAAAGGTACATTGAAATTTGTCTACTATAAAAATATACATAACTCGCGTAATTTTGGTTGTTTTTACTTGAAAAAAATCACACGCCTGCTTCAAGTATCCGCAGATGTGTGTGCAAAATCCGAACGCGAAAGGTTCAATAGTTGTTCCGTGAAAAAATCCCTAATAATTCATTTTTCGATCGTTCACCGGACAGGCCATCCATTTTGTGCATGTTTTCGAGAATAAAAGGAATGCGTACCTTGTAGCCTAAATAAGCGAGCAGCAAGGATTCCGTTAGCGATACTATTGCCAGGATCACTTGGACGATCCACAATTCCAGGGGCCTTCTCACCCACAAAATCGCGTCCCAGTTGATGGTCGGATGCTCTTGGAATTCCTCCTCGGTGAGGTTCTGAGACACGAGGAACTCGGATTTGTTGCCGGGCGTGCAACCATAACTGGAAGAAAGGATTTTTAAAAGCGGCTGATGAAGTTCCAGGCCCGCGGGCGGGCGCGGCGAAAATTTTTTAAAAGCTTCCTGATAACGTTCCCGGAAAGTGCGCCCGGGAATACGGATTTTTGAAAGCGTCCAGAAGCTGTTCCCGAACTTTCTAATCGTTTTTAATCCATTGTGTCGTCAAGTTAGGAGATTGTCGGTGAAATTTTATTACTGAATATTTCGAGCAATCAGCTCCATTGCCTGCAGGGTATTCCAGTTAAATAGGGTCACCTAAATATCTGTCTTACAGACATATTCTTTTTACGAGATTTCGAGGTTATGGAAATTTTTTTTATAAGGAACCCTGTATATTTTCTTCGACATTCTTGTAGAGCGTGAAAAGACGAATCCAACGAGTACCATGACCATACCATTATGACCATTAAATCCCGAGAAATTCGTGTCTGAAAGGTACCTAACCCCAGGTGACCAACCCCAGACCTTACTTTTCAGACACGAATTCCTTGGGATTAGATGGTCGTAATGGTATGTTCATGGTACTCGTTGGATTCGTCTTTCCGCGGCCTACAAGAATATCGAAGAAAATATATAGGGTACCGTATAAAAAATATCGAGGATCTCAAAAAGATAGGAAACTGAGGATGGAAAATGAAACGAAGGGAACTGGGAGAGAGGGAGGGAAACATAATAACACTGTGAGATTAAGGAAAACTGTGTCGGGGAAAATGTTGCACACGGAGAAACAGTAAATTCGTAAGTGCGGAAGATAATACACAATGCGGGAATGGTGTGCAATTCGTAGGAAGAAGGAAAAAAATCGGGAAGAGGGGGAAGCACCTAGAGGAATAGATAAGCGGCGGATCTCTGGAAATCTTAACCTTTAAGGAGTATCGTGGTTCTTAGAGACTTGCGGCAGGAAAACGTAATGCCGTATTCAGCTGCGAAATCTTATCTCAGTTTTATTTTCAGCCCGCGATAGTCGTTCTGCAAAATATCGCAATCTTGCATGAACGTTGGGCTCAAATCGTGGGCGGAAATGGCTCTCTTTGTAAAGGAATTCCTCCGGTGATGTCTTGTCGCGGAACGTCTTCGATAAAACGGTACGAAATTAAAAACAGGAAATAAATAAATGAACAACGATTTTATATCTCAAACTGGATGATGTAGTAGACTATTAAGATATGCGTTTCCGAGCGAAGAAACTCAATCGAGGTGAAAATTGTGATTTTTATGGAACTCTATGCATATTGATGTTATATAATTCTATTTCGATATTTTGTTTTTGGCGATGAATCGCTTTGGGAAAATTCGGGTATTTTTTTACGAGGCATTAAACATTTTATGTTTCAGTTTTCTGTACCTTCGTACGAATTATTTTGTCGATTCTAAAATGGTCCCTATCATGTTTCATGCACGTGCACTTAATCAATGTATGTCCAATAAACCGAGTGGACGATTTGAATTTAATATTCGCGAAAGTGGTGGACGGGCCCGTTGTAAAATATTCATTAACTCTTTATTATTTATCAACTCACCATGCTGCATATGTTGGATCGCTGTCGGTGATGACTCTGAATATGTATAAGAAGCATGTTAGGAGCTTGAAGAACAAATTTGCCAACCGAATCCTCAAACCTGGAACACAAGAAAAAAAATATTTCTCTATACAAAATCAGTCTAAATCCACTTCTAAAAAGCATTAAAATATGCACCTCTTAAGGTCGTTCAAATTAAAAATTTTTAATTCCGATATTGTTGACAAAAATTAGTGGTAATTTCGGTTGGCCTGATATTTGTCAAAAATTTGTTTTAATCGTGGTGTTGCGCACCTCCGTCGCGTTATTGTTGTTTTCGTTTCGAGATGTACAGCTCCGATACGCGGCGAACAGAGGTCTGCCATCGGCACGAGATCCGTTATCGGCTGGTGCCACCGGCTTCAAAAGATTATGTCTTCCCGGCGGACATCTACATCGGTTGTCTATGTCACGATACCGCCGGCTTCCCCGAAATTACGTTACCGGCATGCAACGAGAGTCGCCGTGTCTTAGAGAGAAATTTCCGGTGCCGTGAACTCTTTCAGGATCAAAAGCGAGGCGATCAAGCCGAGTGGCAGATGTCGATAAAGAGTAAACGATCTTTCCCCGTGACAGTCATCGAGTGCTCGTTTCACGGGAGGCCGTAATCTCGCGTCGAACTTCAACGGGGAAATTAATTTAATAGTTCGACAGCTCGGATCGACTCTGCGCCGGTGACAATGTTTTCGAAAATTTGTTATATCGCTCCCACCGCGACGTCCGGATCGATGCGAAAGACCTGCGCACGATTTTCGGGAAAATAATGCAGGGTGCGTCTTTTTAGGGGGCCGGAAACTCGATAGAATTGAAATAATCGAGTAGACAACGCTAATTCAGCGATAAAACTTTCTTGTTTTTAATTATCTATTAACGGGACTTTTACCGATGCATTGGCGAAGTTTTTCTGAATAAAATGATACCCAACACGACATGGTTCATAGTTTATTTGCTTGCGTAATCCACGATTTAGTGGAACCTCTATTATCCGTACCGACGATAACTCGACTCTCACCACCATTTTGCAATCTTCAACTGTCCAATCTGAAGCGATCCTATACGAAATCTCACAAGACGATTTACTGCACTTTGTACATGTTTGTCCTACTGTTCGGATAATCGAGGTTCCAGATTATCGTGGATTAAACCAGCAATAGTGAATCGAATTGTATCGTGTTTGGACTTGTTTTAATCGGAAAAATGTCAGGAACATGTTGATTATATATTTCGTAAAATATTCTGATAGTAGAAACGAGAATAATAAAGAAATGTTGCTGATGTTTCTTGATAGAATTGTTCAGTGTTCTACAGATTGAGCTAATGACTATTCTATAGAGTCTTCGGTCGTTAGTACGTGCAATTTCGTGAGATCGATTCTACTCTGCCATTACCATGAACGTGAGGACTTATGAACGCCTTTGCGAGAGCATGATTCCCCGGATAGTAACTCAAGATTGCCGTAGTTAAAATTACTTACTGGAACGTTGGTTCTTGATGAAATACAGTTGAAGTCGTTCCTTGAGCGTGTTTTCGTTCACGTAGTATTCAACTCGAACTCTGAAAGCAAAACAGAGACGTCACGTTATTATCTAGCTTATGGATTAATAAATAAAAAATTAGTTCCCTACGTGCTCGCGGATTCTGTCGTATCCTAAACAATATTTTCACCAGACTCCTTTTACACCTTTCTCAATATTGAGCCGACTAAAATTTTGTTAATCCTTACACTATTCCTTCCTTAATCTTTATACACTTCAATATTGATATTTATAATAAATTTTTAACTCTTTATTTTGTAAGTTCTGGGCGGAATGGCTTCGCCAATCCGGCTGCATTTTACAAGTCGATTTTGAGAGCCCGCTCAGGGGTTAATGACACATTAAGACGGGCCGAACTATAACCCAGCTCCTGCAGCCGTAAATCACCGTTGAAACAACTTCGGCCAATGAATATTGCAACGAATCGCGGATATGCCGACGAGCGATTCCGGAGGGAGTCGTGTCTCCTTCAATTCCATTTGATCTCCTCCTCATTCCGCTAATCACGAATCACAGGATCGTCAAAAGAATCGAAGAGCCGTTCGGGACAATTGGTTCGTCGCTTTTGCATAAAACATTTGCATGGGAGCTCCTTGGCGGATTGGCGTCCTCATTATCAAGAGATCTCTCCCATCACCGCTCGATTGAAGAAAATAAAGAAAGGAGCCGTTCTCCTAAACGCCGCGCGCTCTTAAGGGGGTACTTCGAACGAATGTTTAGGAATTTTTTCCGGGGGACCTGTCGGACATTTTGCGGAAAAATTTTACACACGCGTTTACGGGCACTTGAAGGACATACGGTAATTTTTTTAAGTGAATGTAATAAAAATTGCAGGAGTTAAATATATATATGTGTGTTTCTATGGTCTTGTGCTGAAACATTGTTTCCAAAATAGCAGCATTTTTTCGTGTGACTTAATTTTTGCGAGTTGGAGCGACTGTTTTCGCACACGAGCGCTCAGGGAGAACGCGGGAAAATTGTTTTTTTTTTTCTTTGACGGCTCAAAAGCAGAATAACGGTTTCGGTGTACGGACGTTTGCGTCGAGTCGGTCGAATCGATCGTATCGAACGGCTATCGTTTCACGGCCGTTTGTAAAGCGGCTCGGCCGTTATTTTTGCAACGCGGATAATGCCGCGACTTCGTCGAGAATAGGCTCGAGTGACGTCATCGGGCCGGCGTCAACAGACGGTCTGTCGGACGCGGATCGTTTCAAGTTGTTGAACTGGTTCTTTGACCCAGATACGTCACGACAGTGCCTGACCTACGATAGGTCACTGGACGGTGCTGGGCTCAGAATGATTGTCAGCCATTCGGATCATTGCGCCGGGAACTTTCCCACTTGGCAAATGGCCGCCGAAGAAAGTTCGCGAACTTTCCGTTTCGTTAAAGAAATCTCCGAAAAACATTGCAATTTTTAGATTTACCGAAATTTTCTAAGATTTTCCGTCTGTTTTTGCACACGCTTCTCCAAAAATTTTGTTGTGTCCAGGATCAACGATGCACGAAAAATTTCTGAAATTTCTATTCCGAAAAAAGGTCTTAAAAAATTACGATATTTGATTAAATTTGCTCAGCCTCCCCTTTGAAGGGACGTAGACATTTTTCGGGCTTGAAAAATCGAACTTTTCGACAATAGCCAGTGGTTATAATTAAAATCTGGAGAATGTGGATTAAATCTGTACAGAGTCTATAATTAAAACGATTTTTCCAAGAGGGCAAAAAAATGCTCGCATTGTTCGGACGAAAGAATGTGATTTTTGGAAATTTTTTGCCAAGAAATTGTAGGAGAAAAGTGTTTCTTTTTCTGTTTATTTAGAGGAGTTGACTGTAGAGAGTCCTTCGCGATTTTTTATTTGAAATTAATTGTTGCGCTAATTGTACGTAACCGATTAAATTATTTAGGATTTGTAAGATACGAGAAATACGAGGGAGCAATCAGTACGATGAATTTCAACTCTGTCAGGTTTTGTTCCATTAAGTAAATTACATCGAATTTGCGAAATTTCCTTCGTTTCTGCCTGACCAGTCAAAGGATATCCTGGATCAAGGTTGTCATAAAGCAGATTAATTTTCTCACGGAGTTGGACATTTTTTAAAACGTGATTAAAGTGGATTTTAATAATGCGAATTGCCACGGTAACGCGCAAAAAAACGAAGTCATGCGATGCTCAGGTTATTCAATAAATTTTTGATATCGAAATAATTCTGTGGTATTTCTTTAATTATGAACTTAATATGATCTCGATTGAACTGATGCGCTAAATTTTTAATACTACACTTAGGTAACACTTAGGAGTATATTTTTTATAATATATTTTGCTTCCGGAGTTGGATCGACATTGCTGAAAATGACAATGTGTGTCCACTACGTTATTAGTGTAGAAATTCGTATGACTATAGTGACGGCGATACGTCGAATTACCCAGAAACAAATTGCGGGTCTACAAAAAGTCGCACAGTTATGCGGTGTATTAATCGTAAATCTTGATGTTATCAAGCATTATTATAGACAATGGCATGCCTCCCAGCAATTTAGCATATGCGTACTAGAGGGATTATGACAGTAACATCGTTCCCCGTGTGTTCTAAATATAGCAGCATATGACTTTCATATTTTTAAGTGGCAAGCTGTACCATTGGAATTTATTACAACATCAACTGGATTACTTAATGTCCCACAAAACAGAAAGCACCATCAGAGAGAACACAATATTCGATCCATCATTCCTCGTAATAAATAAACAATGCTCAATGCTACTAAAATTGCACAACGATCGACCACCATAGTTTACCAACAGATCGGATATTTTTATTACGTTACGCACGTGCAACTTTCGTTTTCGTACATCAATTGGCAATTATTTGTAAACAAACGCCGTTCACGAATGCCTCCCGAGCACTGTTTGCAAACGGATGCTCCAATAGTTGCCACAGACTAATGTGTCTAATTAGTATGTCACGTCATAGACAGTGATATTACATTGTAATCATCCTAATCGGTTTAGCCTCGAAGAAGGAGCAACGCTTCTTCCGGATAAACGTGCTTGCGAACCTAATTCAAAACTTCTCTACAGGTTAAGGGACTTTAGAGAATTGCAACAAATTGGGGTGAAATAAATATTTAATTGCATACTTAATACGTGTAATAGGTCGAGAATGGTATATTTAAATTCTTCAAATCTGTTTACTGTTTCGATAAAAATTGGCAATTGATAAAGATAAAATCAAGTTGACCTTGTAAGAGTACCCAAAGTTTCTTTTTTATGCTATATAACGTTCATCTGGTAGGATGATTGTTTCACAACAGAGCAATCACGGAATTTGCATTATTTAATTACGCCGTGCAGTATACGGTGTCGCCTTAGCTGAAATTGACAATCCGCGAAAATTATGCAAATGTCACGGTTAAGTAGTAAAGCCTGTACACTAGGCGGCCATATTCGCCCCGCTATAGTACACCGTTGCGGCGAGCTAACTTCGACAGCTGTCTAATTAACACTCGCGCTGTCCGTGTAACATCGTATTACCATTTCAGATAAGACGTAAATGTCAAAACTAGCCGCGCCACTTAAGGCTAATTACAATTACCGCGTAGATAAAAATCTATTTTCCCCGGTAGGAGTGCCTTTCGCGGTTATGACGGAATGTACAGGGCGTAACGAGAATTATAGCACGATAAAGATGCTATCGTTGAAAATGTTCTTAGAGGTCCAATCCGGTTTAATGCATTCCTCTACTTATCGCGGCGAAATGAATTCTTCCCGTAACACACCGCTCTCGTTTCGCTCACGACACACAATTATTCGCACACCCTGTATACAACCGGCAGGTCTACGATGTGCAATCGCAACAACTGCACAGAATACGCGCTGAATGAATTCGTGCGGCAGCCCGAGCCCGCCTTTGTGTTCAAACTTTCGGTCAGATTGCGTTGCATGGCGGAGCGAGCGTGCGGAATGAATTCCGATTAATCAGTCATGGGTAATATCGTCTCAGAAGTTGAATTCGCATGCCAGTAGAGCGGCAGTCGATTGGCATTTGCGCCCATTTTCCACACGCGCTACTTATTCCATAAATAAAAAAACGCCTCCGGTCTTTCATTTCGCATGAATACACCGTTTACTCGATTTATGTCCAAGATTCGGGTCTGGTCACGGACATGGATCGGGCAGGAGACAATATTGTCTCATCCACGCGATTTTACACTCCTCGGCTACCCCTCACGGTATACCCCGCAGCAGGGGAAATAGTTCTGGGACTTTTATCGGCTAGATACAGCGTTTACTCGATTTATGTCCAAAACTCGGGCCTGGCCACGGACATGGATCGGGCAGGAGACATTATTCTTTCATCCACGCGACCTTCACGGTATACCCCGCAACAGTGGAAATAGTTCTGGGACTTCTATCGGCTAGATACAACGTTTACTCGATTTATGTCCAAAACTCGGGCCTGGCCACGGACATGGATCGGGCAGGAGACAATATTCTTTCATCCACGCGACCTTACACTTCCCGGCGACCTTCCAGTGCGGCGCAGTTTCGTTGTCCAGTGAATGAACAAAATTCGCAGTACAATTGTTACATAAATACAAAAAAAAAACTACAAGAAGATAGCGTTCGTCGTGTAGGTAAAATTAGTAAACGAAATTAACGGCACCTCTATTATTATTACTATTTTTTTTTCTGGCTTTTTAAAGTTAGCAAATACAGCGTTTACTCGATTTATGTCCAATACTCGGGTCTCGTCACGGACAAGTATCGGGCAGGAGACGCTATTGCCTGATCCAAGCTACCTCACACTCCTCGGCGACCTTCACGGTATACTCAGCTGCAGTGGGGATAGTTCCAGGACTTGTATCGGCTGGGCATTTGTGACATATATAGTGTAAACGCTGTATGTCCATTTATTAATTCTCGACTGTTCCGTTTGCGGAAACCTAATGTGCGGATCTCTTCTGCAGTGAACGCACGCAACACTAACCGCGATAGCAACCGTTATCTCTCATTGTAGGTGAAACTTCCGACAGGTAAATCGTCGAGCGGAATTTACACGCGACGTCACGCATATTCGAAATTTCCCTGTCGAAATTCGTTTAAAGTCTGATTACTGAAGCGAAGACGCCGATATTTCGAGTTTCAAACTGACACACACACGCACGCACACACAGCGAGACCGGCGTACGACTAATATACATATGTATCTCTCCGTACGAGCGGATACACGGTAGATAAACTCCGCAGCCGAATGTGGATCATGTAAATCATTTGAATTAACTTTCGCGTATATCTCGACCGCAGATTCGACAGACCTGCAACACGATACTTCAAATCGGCGAGACGCTTCAGCGGCATTTTCCGGGTCGCTTTGAATAAATGATCGAAGCTTTTAACTAATGCTATTATGGTATTAGGCAAATCCGGAGAATGCACATTATAAATTGACTTTAATCGCCCGGGAGTAGCCGCGTTCGCCTGCTTTCCGAATGTTTAACTATGTTCACGGCCGGGTCGTGAGCATCTTATCGCTTCACGTGTCACTGGCTCTCGTATTTGCACTCTGGGAGCATACATTCTATATTAAAATCGCATAATGTGCGCGTACACTTTTATACCTCAACCGTGATAATTTTCTGACAAATGATCGTACCAAAATAATTTTCGACTCGTTCCAAAGCTCCTGGTTTCACAATATTATTCCCAGACTTTTTCTGGTGATGTAGGCACGAAAAACTGAAATGACCTTGACTTGATTTTCAAGGTCAACATCTGTTTGTTTGCATCTTATAGCACTCGCAACGAGGAACGCAGTCTGAAATGAACCGTTCTCTGGATGAACGACTTTGAAGTCTCGCAAATTTCGTTCCACGTGTCTACAGGGTGTCCCAGAATTCGGTACAACCGTGGAGGGGGTAGTTCTACCTGAGAAAATAAGGAAATAAGGAAATACGGAATGAATTATGGTTTATTTTACATTTTAAGAGGAATACTTCAAACACTATTGTCGCAAACCTTGAATATTTAACAATAGTAGATTTTGAAATAGTGTTTCTCCAAAATTTTGCCGAGTGAACAAGCTCTGAACTGTGTCGTGTGGGGTATCGTTTTAATCAGAAAAATGTCACAATGGTGAAACTGTCGTAAAACAACGGTTGCAAACTGAATTATTAACCGAGACATCACCGCGTATCTCGAAAACGGTTGAATTTTCGACCCAAGTGTACTAAAGCATTTTCACTACGTAGAATGCGCTCTATGTACCCTGTGAATCTTGAACGGTTGTCAGAACACCCCGCGGAGAAAGAGGAGTTAATTGCACAACACAGTAATTATAGAACGCGTCCACGGAATTTTTGCCAGTTTCACCGTGGCGTTTAACGTTTCGAGAGTGAACCTTTTTCGAGGGACTTCTCGATGCGCCGGTTCGTGGCTCTCTTTACCGTGTTCCTGCGTGGCGGCGGGGTTCGGGGGCACGGGGGGGGGGGGGGGATGGAAGTTCCGTGCAACGTCGCGGCAATAACGCGGCTTTCTCCTGTGCACGTAAGATTCGTCGGGTATTAACGGCCCGTAAAGCCGTCGCACTAACGGTCGCAAATGCCCCGAGGCAAAGGAACGCGCCCGTGCAGTACGTCACGCGAACTGCTGCATAAGCTACCACTTAGATAGATGGGATATCACGGCTCGAAAGCTACCGGCTCGACGTTCGTCTTGACTCGAAAGGTCGGCTCGAAGTACATCCTGTTCCAGGAGGATTACCACTACGAATCGGGCGACAGCGGAATCTGGATAACAGAAACGCATGTTTCCCTCTCGATTTCCCCCTCTCCCCACTCCCCTCCCCTTTCCTCCTCCTCTCTCTCTCTGTGCTTCCGAAAGGGAAACTAACCCTGTGTAACCGAGCGCGGCAAACAATTGTCACGAGGGTACGTTTCCAGGGCGTTTCCGTGCACGAGTACTACTCGGCTTGTTCTCGAAACGCTCGGCTCTAAGCACGCATAACTTCTGTACCAGCGGATATCTGACATTAATACTTGGGTTCTTGTCATTTTCTCGCAAATATCTACGGGATCGTGTAGAGAAAGGTTAAAAATCTCTGGGTTGCCGAGGTGAAGTTTAATGCCGGCAGACACTATAGCTCGCGACTACTCCGGAGAATTTTTCTCTCGCCACAGGCCAGTCGTTCGAAATCGTAGAGATATTTCAGCGAGGATTGCGCGAACGAGCCTGTGCACCGATGCGCGTGTTACGATAAGAGTATTGTACGGACTTGGCGGATGATTTGAAGCCACGATAGTCCCGGCACGCGAGAGACACGGGGGAAATTCGCAGCGGTGAGGAAAATAAAAAAAAAAGTCGTCGGCGGTGTACGAAAAGAATCAGGAACGTCGCGCGCCGGAGAAACCGCTTGGAAATCGGTAGTAAGAAGCATGTGTACCACTGGTTTCCAGATAGCTGTTCCAGTTCGCGACAACCGCGATATCCTTTTCGCACTATAATCCGTTCCTTTATCCCGTTCACTATATCGAATATTCCGCATTCTCCTCCAACAGAGGGATGAACCGCTCGCGTGAAACCATCCTGTCGATACGCGACGATAGCCGTTACATTTCTCGACGTACCATCGACGTTTATTCGTTACGATTGTTAGCAACATTTATCCGAAGAAACACCGTTCCCGGAATTTCACAATTTAGGTTAGGTACATGGGGCGAAATGAAATCAGACAGGACTCTTACAGAAATAGTTAAATCTAAAGAAATTCTTTATTTTTCATTAGTTTTACGATTTGTAAAAAAATTATTGAAGAAAGGTAGTTGTCTTTTTCGAGGCCAGTTTAGAAAAGTAATTTTTCGGATAACACCTTCCCGTGAAAAATAACGGTGATTTTTAATTATTTGTAAACGGAGCGGAAAAGTGACTACCAGAAAGAAATGGCAGAAAATCGATGAGAATCCTAATTGAATATACAGAACAGGTAGTGGGGGGCGATACAACCGTTCATAGGAGGATTCCCTATGCAAAACTAAATCGAAATCGTGGAATAATGGATTTTTTTCGACTCGGGGGGGCCTCCGAGGTAGTAATGCAGCGCAGCTACGCCCCATGAATAACCCAAGCGGTATCGAACTTCCCACTCGAAGGGGTAAATAATGTTCTTCATACTTTTCGCTGCATGCGGTCGAGCGTGTCATGCTACGAAATGACTCGGCAATTTGCCTTGTTGGTAAATACACGTCCTCCGCCCTTGTCGCTCGAGCAAATAGGCAGCCGTTGATAATGCTCCGAACTAATAGATCGATGAAATTGTTGCGACTCATGGGGCTATTAATTTCCCGCTAAATGATATTTAACAACACCCTTATTTTTCACGCGAACGCTCAATTGAATAACCAAACGTCGCCACGTTAAATCTTCATCGACCACTACCACGAATCCTGTCGCGCACGAATTCCTCGAAATTCTGCTGAGGGTCGGTGTCGCGCGGAGCCCGGGTCTATCCTGACCCGGAGTGTCGAGATCGTCATTAAACTACTCAGTCCCTGCGGAATTGATTCGCTTAACGTCCGCTGCATTAGGGACAATTCCGAAAAATTGTGTCTACAAGAAGTGTCATTATAAATAAACAATTTATAAATAAAGCAAAGCACGGCCTCGAACTTCATCGGTATACTTATAAGAATGCGGTTAAAGTGTTGACACACGTATTGCACTAAAGGAGAATTGGATGGTTTGATAACTGGAGGAGTTGTCCAGTTCGGATACCAGAGGTTCCACTATATCGCGGATTAAACGAGCAAACGCGATCCAAATTCGGGGTTGTTTGGGCTCGAATGAATCGGGGAAGCGTCAGGAATACGAAAATGGATACAAAAATAATCAAAAGCAGTCCAAATTTTCTCGAGCTAAGCTTCTTTCACGTGTATCGAGGCAATACTGTGCTCCTTCGTTTGCGTCGCGTGAACCTTGTGGACTCTCGTCGAAATAATTTTAGTAAATGATTATCAACCGCGTGAAAAGTGGCTGCGAGTGAGAACGATCAGGTTTTGGAGCCGATCGAGGACGGGGGAGCATTATGACGAACGGCGTGGCCGTTCATTCGAGTTCGAACGATAAACCGGAAGCGTTTTCCCCGTGGCGGCTCGCGCAGATCAACCGAATTACGGGGTTTCCAGTGGCGAGTTAACGGATTCAATGAAACGGAAACGGGGCTAACAGGCTGCGTCGCTGCGGGTATCGTCCTGGTCTTCGAGCATCGACAGCCAATTTCTCATTGATAGCCGCCCGAAATCGGGCGCGCGGCCGGACAGACGATGCGTCATGAGCGGCTCCGAGCGATATTTACGAGCCACCTGACGATCGTAACCGCTTTTATATTGGCAGGAAATTCGAGCGTTCCGCGGGCCACGCCGTCGGGCGCATCCCGCCCCGTATCGGCTCGCAGGCCTGCATGAATTATGCAACCTGCAACCACCGCCAGCCGGTTTCGCCTCTAGTGGCTCGTTTGACCGTCGATCGCTTTTACCTGCAGTAACATCGATCGACTACGAACGACCCACTATGCGACAACTTCCCGTTAACCGGCCTCTTGTTTCAATCGAACGGCCCTGCGCCGATTCTCCTTCGAATTTCCAGCAATATCCCCGTAACTGTCGCAAAGCCGTCCACCGTAATTGTCAACGTTTTATCGGGGTGTCCCCCGGGAAACAAAACGCTCGACAACCGAGCCAGCGAGAGGTCCAGTATCGAGACTCTCACAAGGCAAAATATTGCAATTTTTCTAATTTTGATTTTTTTTTGTTTTTTTTTTCTTGAGAGGGGACTTGTACCATCGTGTTCGTCTCGCTTTTTAAAAGAGAATGACACCAAACACGATATTATTACGACTAGAATTGCCATTGTAATCGAAGTTTTGGGAAAGATACGGATAACAGAGGTTCCACTGTATCGCGGATTGCACGAGTAAATGGAACGTGAACTGCATCGTGTTTGGACTCATTCTACTCGGGAGAGCGTCACGGATCTATTGTTGCAAGTTTTATGAGAAAATATCGTGCCCGTTTGTTTTACACGTATTAAAAAGACAAATAAAAGGGCGAATACAAGATCGTCGGATCGGTTAAAAGATGACAGAACGTCCACGGTCGCGGAAGTTCGCAGCTCGTTTCGAAGATTCATAGATCCGGTTCAGGTACTCTCGGGCCGAGAAGACGGGGACAAACAAATCGTGGCGGACTCGGAGATAGGAGGCAGGAAAACGAAGACAGCGGACGAGGGCGGAGAGGGAACGTTCCCCTCAATTTATATAGATCGCTCCGAGTGGCGTTTCGAGTTCAAGTAACGAGGCACAATTCCGCGGCCCGGTCGAGTATTTCCTTCCTGAAGTGGAAAATCCATTATGTGGCCAGCCATACTGCCGGGCCGAGAGAAAGTTGACGATACGTGCCTACGTGCCGGCGAGGATCGTACGTTACCAGCTAGATCTGATTTGAACGTTGATGCAGACGAACGACAATCTTCAGCACCGCCGGTATATCTTGCAATTTCGACGAACTTTCACCTTGCAGCTGGAAAAACTCCAGAGATCTAGAAAATGTCGCTTTTTAGAAGCTGAAGATCACTCTTCACGAACAAATTTTGTCGTTTTTCCCGGGTCATCGGTATTTTTCACCTGGGAACCTTGCACTTCTTCCAATCGCATCTTCTAGCGGATGGAAAAATACGTTTGAGTGTCCGTGACCTTCAGATGACCTCGAAAGCTAATAATGCGACGAAATTGTTGCGACGCTGTATGACCAACGATGGGACCCTTCTGCTTGCAATAATTGTCTTACGACAGGTTTACGTCAACATATTTTTTCCAAAATGTTTATGACAAAAATGCAGGAAAATGCTTAGGTGCTGGTGAAAGCAGTAGAATTGGATTAAAATTATTTAAGAAGGCCAATCTTTTATTGTTAGTTTGTTAAGGTTATCCAAGTAAAAATTAAAAGTCTCTTTGACCCCAGTATCTTGCAACGGACAGAAACAATTTTTATTTTGCATAAAAATCCGCAAACCACTGATAACGCTGTTTCTTCGCGAGTTTCTCACCTAACTGTGGTTTCCCTTGCATCGTTCGGAGACGGATACGTATGTGGAACGCGTGTGTCGTGATTGTTAAATATTTACAGTGGCAACCTGTTTTCATACGCGACCTTGTACAAGCATATTCAGTATTAATGCCGGCCATTGTGCACAGAAACGATGAAACATTTCGTCAGATGATTTCCAGCAAGATTCGCGCTTGACGAATGGTGTTTGATCTTCATCGCAGAGTTCAGTAGAATAAGTATTTTATTATTTAAGCGCGGTATGAATAATGCCGAGGGAATCATTTATTTAGCGTTCTCACGAATGCGTAGTTCGCGTCGGCGAGCTAAAAATACCGAGCCTTATGGTTTATGTCTTTCCGCGAAGTTATGTCTTTCTACATTTTAAAATACAAAATTGTGGATTGTGGAAAATTGTGGAAAATAGAATATCGGATTGATAACAAATTTCTAGTGGAAATACTTTTGGAATTGCAACGATTCGAGAGAAATGCCAGGGGATTTTGTATAAAATATATTTTGTTGCTATGGTTTGAGATACCGGTGTAATTAATGGTTATGGTTGAGCGCACAATACTAACCCCGTGACATTAGAATACTGGGTCGGAGTTTTAAGGGAGACAATGCTAAAACTGAAACGGGACCGGAGTGTCCGCCGGTTTTTATCTTTATCGCATTATTTAACTCTGTTAATTTCAATTAACCCCGGACAACGAAAGTTTCTTCTCGCGCAGCCATTGTTCGGCGAGCGAGCCATAATTATTTTGTGAAATCAGATAAGGAAACGATAGCGCTGTTCTCAAATGACCCAAGAAGTCTATGAGGAACGGATTAGTCCGGAAAATGATTTGCAACTTCTCTAATTAGAATCGGCACCGTGGCCCCGGGGCGTTTCTTTTGATCGAGTCGGTGATTTCATTTCAGTTGTAAACATTGTAATCAGCACAGAGGGCGGGCCGTTTAAACGGGAACGTCCGAGCGTCCCTGTTATTTATCCGTTGTACAATTAAATTCTCTTAACAAAGTTACGCTACTCGATGAAACGCATCGAACTGAATCTCCCGAAGTTAGGTTCTTGTTAACCCCTGTGCCACGCCGTGCCACATTCACGTTCCGTTTAGTTTTATTTCGCACGATTTGTCATTATTATTTATCGTTAGAACTTAGTAAATTTCACCATTCTATCCCCACTTTGTGGACAAAGAATTTATTGCAATTCTTCAGGTTCGAAGTTTTGTTAACATGGTTTATTCAGACTTGGAAAAATTAGGTTGTCACAGCTAAAGCCTCTTAGGCTTTTGTCAAGGTCATTGTTGGCGGGGTTAGAGATATCAAGGTTATTGATCGCTCTTTCTAATCGATTATTTATTTATTCATGCTCTTGGGGAAAAAATTCATCTACTTTCTAAAGATAAGATAGAAAATTGATTAAATTACGAATCTATTGTGTAACTATTTTCAATTCAACAATTATAGTTAGTTTGCTGATTTAATCTCGATAGAGCATAAGACTTGTCAATAACATCAAGTTCTCATTAATTAAAATTAAGAAAATTAAGAAACATAAAGCAAGTCGGTGTTTTTTCGTCGTTTGAACAAGAAGACACACCCGACGTACAAAAATACCATAAAAAACACGACGACGCAGATAACGAATCGCAAATCGAGCTGCCCATTACGGATGGTATCTCACAAATCAATCGTTATCGCTCGCTATACTGTTCGCAGGGGTTAAAGTGGTCTGTGTGTTGGTTTGTAAAATGCGTCAGGTCTCAATTTACTGTCCAATTGGAGTCCGAGACATCGTTAGACCTCAGTGTCGTCGAATTAGGACAGAAAGTCGATTGATTTCAACGAAACAAGCTGGAGAATGTTTAACAAAAATTCTTTACAAACGTTTCAAGCTGTTCATCCCTTCGAATGACCTCTACGACTGTACGCATAGGCGTAGGGCATAGGGGGGCCCAAATTGTATGGAAAATTTGATTTCATTTCCAAATATCCTACCCCTTCCCTCCTGGTCGTTCCACCTAGGAAAATTCCTGGTTTCGCCGATGTATGTGTTCGTTTCTTCGAGATTGATCAGTTCTCGCATGATCCTCATTGATCCGAGACGAAGAGTATGAATAAAGGCTTCCGTACTACAAGTCGTAGACAACGCGACGCACTGAAACTATAAATCGGTCAATGCGATGCAAGGTTGCGGAGTTTTATTTATCTGTATTGACTCGTAGTACCTAGTTTCTATTCATAGAATGCGAAGACATTGAGGATCGCGCGACGTATAGAGCCAACCATAATAACTTCGCGCATAGGAAGCGGGCGATTCCTTATGCAAAACTAAACGAAAAGTCCGGCAAACTTCGTGTGTACGTGTGTACACATTGAAACCCACGAAACTCGCCAATTCCATAGCAATTTCCTACGAATGTACGAATTAAAAGCTGAAATCATTTACGGAGAACGGCTGAACTTTACAATTCGCCCCCCAAGCTTTTGACACTTACTATAGGTCATTCTATTCGTTTCGAAGTGCTGAACGCGAATATCGTTTTCATTTTTGGCGGAAATTACAAGTTTCCGAAAAATTAACCCATTTTTCCGAATCGACCCTACTACCTAAGCGCATATAAACCGCGGACGACAAGAAATGTCAAAAAATGGTTCGAATGAAAATTATGTCGTATCTTCGGGCCCATAAGTGTGTGCGAAAATTTTTCTGGAAAAATAATTTTTTAATATATTTTTCGTAAAGAAACGATTTTTTCAAAAAAATTTTCCCACAAAGTTATGGGCCGAGCGAAGAGGTGTAACATTTACTGGAACCATTTTTTGATGTCTTTTGTCGTTTGCGATTTGCAGGCACTTACGTGGAAGGGCCGGTCCGGAAAGAAGGGTTGATTTCTCCCTTGAAATAAAGAACGGGTAGTAATGAAAAGCAGCCGAATTTTTTGGCGGAGCTAATGAGCAGTTGTGCAAACTTTAGTCGCCGGGTTTCCCCTGCAAGACTGTTTCTCCTCGGTGCTAACGCGACCGTTATAAATAAACAGCTATATAAAAGAAAAAACTATTTGCGTTGTGGAAACGTTCCGGGTACGTTGTCTTCGACGAACCCTCGGAAAGGACCGGTTATAATTTAAAGGGGTTGCGACGGCAAGCTTCTCTTGTCCGCGGTTCGCCGTGAAATAAACAATGGTGCGAGGCGCCATTGTTAACGCTGTAATGGAGGTCACGGTTTCAGCGGCCGGGGGTTGCGAACAATCTGTTACCAACTTCAAGTGTCGATTCAACGGTTCACGGTACAATCCTCATCATGTATTTCTGCCATTGAGAAAATCGAAATATCTGTACAGCGTTGTCGGTTCGGATAATCGAGGTTTTGCTGAAACGTGAAATGCAGGAGCAATTATATTGCACATTATATCGTGTTTGGACTCATTTTAATCAGAAAAACGTCACCAACACGTTGCTACCAGTTTCAGTGTAAATCCAACCGTTCGTGTTCCCCCGATCAGTTCGGATAGTAGAGGTCCCAGTATATCGTGGATTAAACGAGTAAATACAATCCGAATTGTGTCGTGTCTGGGCTCGTTTTAATCAGAAAAATGTGAAGAATACGTGGGTATGAGTTCCGTAACGAGGTAATTATAAATTAAAAATGTTCTGCCATTGTAAAGACGTACAGCCGACGACAGTGGGTATCGATTTATCGCGAATACAGTGGATAGCTTTTCGATATTTTATAAAGGCGGTATAAAACGGGTCCGAATAAAAGAATATGAAACGCAGCGAAATATATTTGGCAGCCCGGCGATTTTCGGGTCGCGACTAAATAGAGACGAATGAACACGATTGTTAATCGACGGAAATCAACGTTCAGCGAATGTAAACGGTGCAAGACTCAGTTACGCAATTAAAGGGTGGATACACAAAGGGGGGGGGGGCTGGGGGATCCGGCGCAAAATATTCGGCTGCCCGTTATCCGCGTGCTGCCGATGATTAAATTAAACCGTGTACCGAATTCGCACGTTCCGCCGTCGGCGGATAAACGATTTGTTCGATTCACGGGCGGAAACAGTCGGCAGCCGACCGTCAAATTGCCTCCGTCGGATTTTATATATTCAAGCGAGAAGTAAAAATTTACGTGTCACCGGGTCCCGTCGGGATGACGAGAAATCTCGTCGGCGACGGGTTCGAAAGACGCCGACGGAGGAGGAGACCGTCGCCGCGATCGATCGCGATTACTTTTGCCGAACCGATTATGCGCGGACGTTCACGCGATACAACGCGAATACATTTGAATAAGAAACTCAATCAGTGGTGGAATAATATCTTTTACGGCGAAAGTGTCCGGATAATCTGCAATCTACTTACGTGTAATATAACACGGAGACTGATCAGGATCGATATACATCATACAGATTAATGAAGATTTAATTTAGCCTTTTCATTTACCAGCATATTCCTGACGCTTCTCCGATTAAAATGAGTCCAAACACGATACAGTTTGGAGCATATTTGCTCGTGCAATTCACGGTATAGCGAAGCCTCGATTATCCGAACCGATGACACTGTACTCACAATTATTCACAATTTATACAGATCAGGATCAAGATCGTACAGATTATCATCCCGAATATTAAACTAGTTCCATTGTTTAAATGCCCAAGTTTTACTTGGCAATTCGGATAACGGAGGTCCTAGTTTATCGCGGACAAAACGAGTACATGTGATCCTAACTGTGTCGTGTTTGGTATCATATTAATCGGAAAAATGTCACGGATACATTGGTAATGGTTTCGTGAAAAAAGAATTAAGGAGAACAGAGTTTTGTCACTAAATTAACATTCTCTCGCTGATAGATCGCTGGAAATGATTTGTTTCGTAATTGCGTACATCGGGCCGCTAAAATATATTGCTTTATAAAGATTTCAGGAAGCAGAAGAACAAAGCAAAGTATTATGCTCGTGGTAACGTGTATTATCTCGTAATTGCAATTGTTGTACGGCGAACATCATTCAGGCGATCCCGGTAGATGAAAATGTATGCACTTTTTCTTAATTCAGATTAATCGAACGGCCAATTAATTACACTATAAATCAGAGAGAGGCCAAGAGTTATAAAATAGCCGTGAGAACGTGTTCGTTGATTTATTATTTAAATATAATGAAATTTCCAACGGCCAGAATTTTCGTTCGTCGTTTAAACGGCCGATTTGTTTTAGTCTCGCGGATTTGATATTTTGCAAATTCGACTTCGTCCGATTCGGAGCGCCGATATTCCAGAAGATAGATTTTCAGTTTCGGTGCTATTAGTTTCGCAGATAATCTCCCAACAAGTTTAAAAAAGTGTGCGTTCCATTTGTGGGTCGAAGCGTTTGAGGATTACCGGGCAATGGCAAAGATTTGTTATACGGTGTTCCATAAAAAAAGTTGCCGGTCGTTATGAAACAACGAGGGGGCACCCGTGTAGAACTGACACGTGCGCATAAATTCGGAATGCTCGTTTCCCGTGCGCATTAAATTCGTATGGTAATCCACTTGTTGCTTTGTTTACGAAAAAGGCAGGGACGAATGGGAAAACATAAAACCGGAGTTAACATTAAAATATATATATATATGCGTCGCGGTGAAACACATGAACAATTGTTGTCGAATAACAATCGACCTGCTGTACATGGAATGTACAGTCGATCCGAGAAGTATTTCACACCGAATTTTCAATAATAAAATAAAATAGGATAAAAAGGTAGAAAAGTAATTGCTGTCATATTAAAGCTCGAAGCATCTACTTTCGCAGGCTACCATTAATTTTTTCCTACCGAAGTAGCGAAGCCACGCCCCTGCATGCGGGAAGCCACGCCCTGCAGGCACGAAGCCACGCCCCTACGGACAAGGCCGCGTATATTCGGCACACGCGTCGTCACAGCTACTGAACGCGTACAACTGTATTGTTTTATGGAGGGGGGACGCTTGTAAAGATACGATCAATTCCTTTCGAATTATTCTTTCGCTGACACGTCACTTCCGTTTCCCTAGCTTTGTTCCTTCTGTCACGTCGTTTCCCCACCGGCACGCATCGCGTTCACGTGCAGACCCAATTACGGAGATAGCAGAGGGTCATCTTTGATATTCTATCTGCACGACTATTCCAGCGCAGGGGGGCCGCAACGAGAAAGGCAGAACACCAGTGACAGCGGAAACCGGTGGAACGAACGAACATAATTGGCGGAACCGGAACAAATAACGGATTAAAACATGGGAACCTGGTTCATAGCTCGCGAGAATATTTTCTCAAAAATACTACACCAAGATATTTCTAAACTAGCATGAAAGAAGATAAAAGTACAAACATTTAAAGAAACATGCTGTCGTGTGAATTAGCATTGTACTGAGTTGAGTGAAAGAATAATAACGAAGGCGTCCACGGTAGGATATATGGGGCAGTTATGGTTTCCGGCGAAGCGAACCAATACACCTCGCCAAGATATTTCTAAAGTAGCACGAAAGTGGAAGAAAGTGTGAAAATTGTGGAAATGTTGCTAAGCGAATGAGCGGTAGGAGGCAGCGAGAAGTGCGAAAGAAAAAGAAAAAATAGAGTGCGACGAACAAAAGGTAAAACAAAAAGAAATGACGAGGAGAAAAGACACGGCAGCAGAGACGAGGCAGTAATACAACAGAGAGTCTGAGGCGGCGGATACAGAACAAAGTAAGACAAAATGGCGGAAAGGTGGTAGCAGCAGTGACGAGAAGAATTCTCTTCCATTTCATATTTTCATCGAAAATAAAATTCGAGGTAAATTTATATTGTATTGACGAACGGTAATTTGTCGACAATAATAGCGTAAAACAACAATAATCGAAAATATCACGAGGGTCGCAGGGAGCAAAATAGGAGTGCGGGAACGCGAAGTGAGAAACGGGGATAAATGATTCAGCGTCGAGTTAGCAGAACGAAGTGTAATAGGTGAAAAGACAATGAAACGTTATTATGCATCGTTACGCGTGTTCGCAGGTTGCGTGCGGTTGCGCGATCGACCGTCGTTCAAATAAATTAAAGGGACGGAAGAGGGGAGAGGGTGGTGGCTCGTTGGGATATTATAAGTCTAACACAATGATGCTAATGTCCCGTTGTCATTAAGATAATACGTTTCTGCCGTTCGAGAGCAGCAAAAGAATTCGAACCGAATTTCCATACCGCGATTAAACGAACAAACGCGAGCATTTTACAACGTCTTATCATTCGAGCGGAGCATCCGCGATGATTATGCGAATTTGTTGCGGAAAGTCGTTCGCAATTCGTCGAGGGGAAACGAGAACAGTAAGTCTTTTGCACGCGGGAAGTTAAATAACAATTTGCGAATGATATTTTCAACAGACGTTCACGTGATCATATAGAACAGAACTGTTCAGCGGGCAGCGATTTTTCTGCCCTGGGCGTACACAGAAAGGCGGGGACAGAGGCCACGCCCCTCCGGGCATAGAGCCACGCCCCTCCGGTGACGAAGCCACGCCCCTTGAAGCACGTGTTTGTCACACGCGTTGTCACAGCGACGTGGCCAGTTATGGCTGTGCCCACTCCGCTCGGTCACTTGCCCGCAGCTGTGCCCAAGGGCATCGGCGGGCGCCCTGAATAAGGGCGCATGTATTCGACCACTATTGGCAATGGAACAGTACACTTTCGAGCATATCGATATACAAGAAATCGATAGTAATCTATGTTGCGTGTGCAACTTACATGTCTATTTCTGGTTGCATGCATTTAAATGTGCCGCTCGTAAATGTATGAAATACGATGAGACCGATAACTAACAGAAGATTAATCGTCGGATAACGAAAACACTGACAGCGTGCTGTCGCGGCTGCAATTTTTCCAAACCGAATTGCAATCGCATCCCGCGGTTTTCGAAAATGAAGTTCACCGGAAAGTTTCAGAAAACGAATTGTAACAGTTTCCGGTGGTTCACGTTCACGGTCTAATCGCGTTACGATGTCGAGCAATTTTCTCGAGAACAACCAGGCTCGCCTACGCTGCGCACACGCGAAGACACACGGCAAATATTTCTGGTTTCATATGTTGCCCGGCCTAAGAGCTCCCGGGCCGATGAGAGTCATTACAAAGGATGAGACGACCGACTAATTTTAGAACGAACCTCGGCCGTTCCCATGAGTCCCCGCGGCCGGAAAGGCACCGGGGATACAGGTGCGACCTCGAATTAACATTTATTTCCAAATCCATCATTTTCCTAACTGCTGTCACCGCGAAAATTCAAAGAAGCTGGTAAAGAAGAAAAATCGAGCACAACTCTGTGTTTTGGAAATCTGTATTTGTTTACGGAACACAAAGATCGTGGGAGCAATGTTTCGCAAATTATACAATGCTTTGTTTCCGGTGGGAGACAATTCCCCATTCGCGAAAGATGAACATCAACTTTGCGATTGATTTATACACACACAGAGAGAAGCGCGCGAGTATGTGTAGGACAATTGGAGACGGGTCACTTGAATGGACGGCAGCATAATGCAGCGTGTTATCGAATTGTAAAGCTGTAAACGCGGTCAGCTTAAAATGAGCTGCCGGTTACAAAGCCACGTGATGACAATACAGAACAGGAGGCCGGGAATATCGATTCGTGACCGCCGCCCGCTGATAATACAGTGGTCAGAAATGTCCTTTGCGAGGAGGAAACCGGCGATAGCGAAAGCTTGGACTGTACGCGACGATTGATAACAACTTCAAACACTTCTTCCCGCCCCGTCGCCTCCTCTATCTGTCCATGTTGCTTTCATAAAACGGCGAGTCGATTTTTACAATTTTTCTTTAAATCGTTTCCAAGTCCGTGAAATGTGATCTTTACAATTTTCCTCGGTAATTTTGTATTAGTCCTTTCTTTGATTTAATTGTCGCCGTACAGATTTGTTGGCGCGAATTACACGTTCCCGCAATGGGACTTCATACTACGGTACACATAATAGTTCACGGAGGTCGTACAAATATGAATCAAGGTGATCTATTAATATGTGTGCCATTGCCAACTATAGATTGTCGTACATACGTGTGTAGCTATAAATAACATTGACTGTGGTTGGTACAGAAGTATTAATAAACTACAACCACACCACAAGTATAGTAAAGATTGCACTGAAGAACTATACTGCAACTGGATTAGAACTGTACTATAATAACGAAGGCCTTCCATATAAAAAAAAACTATTAACGTACACTTGTTAGTTTGTCCATAGTAATCGTGGGTCTCCTTGTGTTTTAAACTTTCATGCTTTTGTTTTGCATTGGGTCTAATACTCTGTCGCAAACTGTAAACTATAACTCTATTTTATTTCCTCGATTCTTCTCTAGAGCACAATCGCTATTAACAAAGAGATATACAGTGGATTCTCGATTATTGTCCAAAAACGGGTCCAGTCATGGACATGTATCGTACAGGAGCTACTATTCTTTGATCTACACTCCTCGGTAACCAAGGTCCCTCGAACTTCTTGGGCCCCTACCGCTTCCCGCGGTAGTGGGGACACTTCCGCGACGTTTATCGTCCAGGTTTTGACGACGTATATAGAGGAAAAAACTAAATAATGAAAAAATTTGCATTTTCGCAAAAGCTACTCGAAGCGACCTCGGTGATCAGCCCTTCCAAGGGAGTAAATTTTGTGCAGCATTGTCACAGATTGTCGCCACCGAAGTCCAAATCGTCGGGGGTGTGAAAGACGCAGTAGAAAATTCCGCGAGCATCGGACAAGGGTGGTAAATCGCATGCAATCGTAGGAGGAAGTTATCTGTCCGACGGATCGGCCGATCGAAGGAAAACAAGAGCCCTCTCGACAGATTCTCTCGATCAAACGATCTTTCTACATCGCCGACGAGTAAAGGAACGTTCTCCCGTCGATCGTCGGGTAGGGGGTGCGCCAGTGACGTGCGACGTCTAAATTTCTCCACTAAATTGTCGAACCGTCCGAGCACTCCTCCGCGATTTTCTTCTTTTTTTTCTTCTTCTTCTCCCCCTCTTCGAACGTGGCTCTTTTACGTTGGCGGAATCCCCGCCGTGGGAGTAGGAAAAGCCACTTCGCAGAAGTCGATCCGTCACGTCGAGTTTACGGGACCGGTGTTACGTAACTGAGACGCGGTTAATCTGTTAGAAAAGCAATTCTCGGGAGCGTGCGCTGCATCCTATCGATAAAACGTTCTCGCTGCCCGTTTCTTTTCTTCGTCCACGGCTAATCCGGCTCGGGTACAGATCGCCGGATGTGCTTCGGGGGAACACACTCGATAATTCATGACGTTGCCTTATATCGTCCACCACCAAACGAGAGGAGAACGCACGCGGGCTGTCGTTCATTTCTCGCGTTATAATTAGCGCCGTTACCATGGAGAAAGGACGCGTTTTGCCCGAGATGTATTGGTACGGAACGCCTAGACTTGTTCCCCTAACTTCCCCTTCTTCGATCATTCTTTGCCTTCACCGCAGGCCTGGCCAGGTTCGCCCCAATTGTGGCAAAGCCATCCCCACCATAGCAGTCACTTTCCCCTTCCAGTAAGCTCCGTTACCATGGAGATAGGACACGCCTCGGTTGAGGTGTACTGGTACGAAGCTACGCACCGAAGGTGCGCTCGCATAGTCGCCAGATCTTGTTCCCCCACTCTAATTTCCCCTTCTACCACGCTTCAGAGAGGGGGTAACCTTTCCCCTGGATTCGTGCTCGCTCCCTCCCCTCATCTGCCGACACTGGACCCAACGCGTGCGCCATAGTGATGGGCATGATACCCCACTCTTCCACCTCCAATCAGCAGCCTAGTGGAGGGGGAGCTTTGCCTAAGCCGGACAGAAGAGTGGGGGTGGAAACCGGTACTGTTGCAGTGTTTTCAATCCTATCAAATGTCTACGTAGCTGCTGTACGTTAAAACTAATATAGACAATTTTTATTTCTCACAATATTTAAGAAATAATATTAAACGCCGATTGATTTAAAAAAGGTGGAGAGTGTACGGAAGGAACATTGAAACCTAATTTTCTCGAAGACAGGGCCGTAAATCAAAAATCGTTATTCCACATTTTCTCTTGCTGTTTTCATACTGAATTCGGCCGCATGCAATTCCATGCCACCCGCGTTGCGGTAACCCCGTGTAAATCATAAATCGACGAAGAACGTCGAGAATGAGAAAAAATGCGGATTTCGGTGAATTGTTTTAACGAAACCGTTTCAGGTTCCGGGGGACAAGCGTTACGATGAAATGTTTGCGAAAATAAGATGGGCCTCGGAGTCTCAAGGAAGACGGTATACAGTTTATTCGAGGTGACAGGACAGACAACCGCAACTCGGTATATGATCAGCCAAAACTTATTTCCCCCGAGTGCCATGATTCGATTCGACACGAACAGCACCGTGGCAGCAACGCGGCCCCAGCTATTGGTCGATGCCGCCTTTTTTTTTATAGGATCTCTATCACGTCCCCCTCCCCCTTCCCCCCACCACCACCGCCGCCACCGATCGTGAAACAGCACCATCGGTTTGCGAGAGGCTAGCGTAATTCCCGCGAGATCGGTTACCGGAGAGAGACACGATTCTTGAACTCCGCCGCTGCGGAATTATTGTCCATTAGCACTCTCGCAAGTGGACACGTTTTTGTTTAAAACAACAACCATACAGATTTCGGATATTTTAGAAATATGTTTTGCAGATCCGGAGTCGATTATACAGATTCTGAAAGTTTTGAAAATATAGTTTGCAGACCTGGTGTCGATTATACACGTTCTGAGAATTTGGAAAATATGTTTTGCAGATCTGTGTGAGTTATATGCGTTTGGAACATTTCGTCGAAGTCGTAGATAACGTTTTTCATTTTCAAGTAAACTTTGCAATAAAATGTACTCGAGCTGGGGAACTAATCCACTGGAAACGGAGATGCTAAATTGCGAAAGTGTTATATTTCAAGTTGGTAGATTTTTAATTACTTTCGGATGATTTACTCTGTAACGTGAATTAACTACAGCGCGTTGAAGACGTTCTCGATGAAGTGAATTTAAAATAAGAAAATAACACCGATAGGCATTAAAATTTTATTGAAAAACGTTTAATAAGATTCCGAAGGGTTTTTATTGAATAAATAACGACTGGTCTCACAGAATTATCGATTAGAGACTCGAGGGTATCGAGCGTAACTGGTCGGAGTGCATTATTGATGATTTTAAGTAGTTAATTGGTCTGCGAGAATTATGACGTTTTTAATATTCAAGTTATCTTCAACGTACTCCTGGAATTGTGGAAAAATTGTTGATAGTACATTGGTTGGATATAAAATAATATTTTAAAATTTGTCCAATTTCTATGCAAAAATTTCGCACAAGTTACACATTTTTCCAAATAGACCTTACTTTTGGCATTCTAATATTTTTTAAATCTGGAGAATTCGTTCTATTTTTTTCAACAGGCCTCTCGTACAGATTTTGATCGGTGCTCGCTTTAATTCGGCCACTTATTTATCTACTCGAACGAAAGGTATTGCAATACATTCGAAGGCAGACAAAAGAATATAGATGGAAGGCTCCTTTGCTGCATGACGCCAGGCGTAAGAGGACCCAACAACTAGGGTTTCAATCTGTGTATATTTGAAACGCCGAGCCGACTCCGTCGAAAGCGTTTTTAAAACGTTCTATATCCGTTTCATTCGCCGGATCAATTCTTCTTACTCCAATCCGAATCCTTAAATGAAGAATTTCAAGCGTCCACGATCGAGCTCGAAAGATCTCATTCACGGGGAATCCTGACGATTTGATTATTCAGAAAACCGAGTAATTTACCTTCTGCCAATGTTATCAAATTTTCCCTTACAAATGGCTCCATTGTTAAACGAGAAACGCTCTCGTCCACTTCTCCCAATGATCACGATACTCTCTCGTTCCGAACTCTCAGAAATATTAAATCAACCCTGCCGCGTCGATGTCTACAAAAATTGGAAAACATTCAGCCGAGCTCATTCAACAAACAGAAAAGAATTTGTTAGAGCTTGGTTTAACAAATCATTCGTGCATCAGGAAAGACGAATTCTTTGTGCCAAGCCAAAAAATTTAAATTGTTATGAGGGATCTCTATAGCAAAATAAAAATTTAAAAAGTACATAAATCGTTAGTAGGGGCCAAAAATATTGATTTCGAATAGTCATTTGTATTCCAGGGACGTTATAACCTAGAAAAGCAACGTTTAATTTCGTTTCCAAAAATCCAAAATCGTCACCAATTTGGGAAAAGCAGGGCTGGGCATTGAGGCCACCCATCCCCACCATAGCAGTCACTTTCCCCTTCCTGTAAGCGCCGTTGCCATGGAGATAGGACGCATTTTGGTTGAATTGTATTGGTACGAAACTGAACATCGAAGGTGCGCACGCATAGTCGCCAGATCAAGACTTGTTCCCCCACTCTAATTTCCCCTTTCACCGCGCTATTCCCCACTCTTCCGGCCCGGTCACGTGACGCTGTCGGTGGGGGAAGCGAGCGTTCGAGGGGCGTGGTCAAGCACCGGCGAGAGAGGGGAAGCGGAGATGGTTAAAATGGGGAACTAAATTCGCGTTGCAGAAGATGCCGCGTGGAATCTCATCCCGGTGTTCCCACGAAAATCTCTTCGGACCCAACAAGTTCCCGAGGGAACGGCGTTCGCGTTGGGTCGGCCGTTTTAAGGCGCCGTAAACCGGGAAATAGTTTATGCTCGGTAATATCGCGACGCGGGAATAACTGCAGCTTAAAAATCTTGTTGAAATAAACTCGCGACGCCACGCGCAACGCGAGGGAATCCTCCGCCAAGGACTCTTTTATCGCGACGGCCTGTTCTTGTATTATTGTCCTGCTCGCGGGAATTTATGTCGACGTCGTTGCGCGCTCGGGGATGCATTTGTTATTCGAACTTATCGGTATTCTCACCCTTCGTTTTTGCTTAAAGGATTGTTTAAATCGAGCTGACTGCCGCGTTGCGCAGATTAATCTTCGCGGTCGAATGGATTTGTGTATTATACTTCGCGTTAGAGCGGTCAGCCGATTGCACATTTATTTCGCGTTCTTGACTGAACTGCATCCAGAAATTCATTGCACGGAATCGGAATGCTGGACATTATTATTACTGCGAAAATTATTATTTAAATTAGAATTTCGTTGTAGCGTTCAAAATTGTAGGAACCTCTTGTCGAGGTCCTTCACCTTTAAATTGTTATAACTTCGCGAAACAAATTCGTACAACAATCACTTTTAGCTCATTGTGTCGGTTGAAGCCTCTACTTTAAGAGCCCTTAATTAGTATTTTTTTAAATTCTTCTGTATCACGTAGAAAAATGGAGAAACGAGGATACCTCCTCCGGCGGCGGACTTCCCATTCAAAATTCAATAAAGCGGTGACAAAAAATCTTACGTCAAAATTTCAAAGCTTGTCGCAAAGTAGAGATTCCAGTCTTTAAATCCGCGGTGATTTCAGACCAGAAAAAAATTTTTTAACGTCGCTGGAGTCGGCTGAAGTTGACGAATTATCGAAAGTTTGACGTCGAAAAATTTTCGAGACTCTACATTCGCTTTTTCCCGCTATTCCGAAAGTCCAGAAAAAATTGTAACGAAACACGGCGAAAGTAGAGGCTCCGCGCTTTAAAATGAGCGGAGAATGATCGTCGTACGATTTTTTCTCGCCGAGTTATGACAGGGTAAGCATCGACAAACTTCCGCCGAAAATGTGGTGCTCCAGCGCAGGGGATGTCGAACGCTTATCGATTTCTTTTTCGAAAAAACCGTTCCGGCGACGCGAAGTTTACATGTCCCGGTGATAATTAGAGCACACGCTGTTTCTGAAAACACAGTGTATCGGTTTTCAGCGTTGGTCGAAACGCTGGACTCCGGGGGAGGTAAACAAAAATCCGCGGATCATGCAGCGCGACCTGTTTTTGTTGCTCTTCGGGCCGGGATATGTGAAACATTCGCAGGATCGGAGAATGACGATGATTTTAATCCCGAATCCGGAGGCGATAACACCTAAATAAATTTCGCGCGACGGCCGAACAGCGCAAACATCCGCGCGCAAAATCGTTGCCAAACGATGCTCGACTGTTTACAAAAGTACACACGGTTTATTGTTATTTATATTCGAGAAGAGACGATCGGGCTGGCAAAAGGCACGGGCCCGAATCGATAGTGTTCAGTTGGCTCCACTTGTTGAACTTGTTGACATTTTTTCTTGTCATCGGGATCATTAACTCGCGGAAATTTGCGGTCGAAATGTTTCGTCGTCAACGGATTTCGAATATTTTTCATGGAACTTTCGAAATGTGCTCCACTTTTTCCAGGATTTCAATTGGACAATTTATGATCGGGTCATTTAGGTTCGCAGGGGACCGTACCGATAAATTTAAATGAAACAGAATTTAAAGGGATTTTTATATTATTTAAAGCGAATTTCTGGACACCCGAGGATGCAAATTAGGGCATAAACTTCGCAATTTACTACAGGTCCATTCAGACGTCGTGGCAGAAATGTTTGCAATCGTGTCGGAGAACGATTGGGTTCGAAAGAATTAATTTGAAACGATTTGAAAACAGTGTTCGGGGGGGCTTTGTTTCATTCGTTTACGCGGAACGTTTATTTTATATATGGAACGGAAATATACAATTCCAGGGGATGCACAGTCGGTGTTTAGTTAACCTTTGCGCGCCGATTCGATTTAAAAACTGTTGCAGAGACGCGGAAAAATGTCGACGAAACTCCGGGCACCGCGGTGTAACGTAAAAAGTTAAATTTTGCTTAAATGTTAAATTTTTAGGTTCGTATCGGTTTATCGAACAGTTTTATGACGCGTAGGAGAGCAGCTCGTTCGGCGACATGATGCGAGGGCCTTGTAATTAACGAGGTCCGTTGCAACCATACCGGCGGAAGAGTATTTCTAGGAGGTACGCGAGGGACAGAAGTAACTCTCGAGCGGATCCCTCAAAAGGAAATGGCTCGACAAACAACAAGTGCAACGGCTTTGTTCGCCTAACGAAGTCCATGAATCAAGGTACAATCCCAGCCTACGACTTGCGCCGCGCGCACTTAGGCGCACGCTTAAATAATCCATGCCCGGCAATTTGCGCTACACCGACGGTCAAATTTGCCAAGTCGAACGAGTCTAATTCGCTAATACGAAATATTCATGGAAAATAATTCAAACGCGCATGGTTCCGAAATGATCGGATTTTCTGCGCACGTAGACGCGGATTTATTTATTTTTTTTGGGGAAATTTCTTCGTCTTGAGGAATGTTTAATTTTTATCCGCACGTTTGCATTTCTTTTTGATCGGATCCACCACGGATTTGAGGACTGCAGCAACCTAACCTCAAAACTTGATGCACGATTTTTCGGAGGGGGATTTAGTGGAATTTTTTAACCTCGTAAAATTTCGTTGACCGTGTAAAATCGATCCGTCCCATCGATTTTGAGCCGACCTGTATTCCTTAGACCGCTTACTCCGCCGATACGAATCGTGATGCAAAATCACTTAGCAATCTTGCCCGTTTAAACTCGGTTTGGACGTCGGCCGATAATTTCACTTACGTGCTTGCAACAGGTGAGGCGATTTTATCGAGCTTTCCGGTTTCGAAGTCGGAATGAATCACTTTACCGCTCCTTCGAACGCAGATTCGTCTCTGCTGTTCGCCTCGGCGATCTTCGAGGCCGGACACGAACAGCGAGAATATGAAAATAAATTGACTGTAGAAAGACATTTTGAGACGCAGTTATTTTTCTGTTCGCAACAATAAATACAGGTAAATTCGTGGAGAACATTCTGCCTGGCAACAACGATGGAAAGCGTTCTCGTAAATGCACAGTTTTCACGTTGCAATATTCCCTGTAATTGGTGGAGATAATTAAGAGCAACGGGAAAACTAATTCACTTGAAACAATTCCTGTACAGGTCGAATCTCAATAATAAATAAATAAATATATATATATGAAAATACATTGAAAGCGATCTGCTTCATAACAACTAGAAGTGTATTCGTGCATGATGCAATATTTCTTGTAATTGGTGGAAGATGATTAGCAGTAACGGCGGAAAGAATGGCACACTTGATTTGCAAAGTGCATTTCGAAAGTTGTCATTTCAACTTTGATTTCTCAGAACTGACCTCGACAATTTTTATTTTGAACAACACTCCCGAGGTCTTACATTTTTCTAGTGAAAATTTATTTCTTCTTCTGAGAACTTTCTTACGTCGACAATAATCTAAAATAATCTCAAATTCTTTCAAGCTCGCTGAAAATTTATTTCTTCTTTTAATAAATTCATTTAGTCGACAATAATTCAAGTTCAATGAAAATTTATTTCTTGTTTTAATAGTTTTACTAAGTAATAATCTCAAATTTTGTCGAGTTCAATGAAAATGCATTTCATCTTTCGAGAATTCGAACAAATTGTAATACGGTTGAATTGGTTCGACGTCTTCGCAGTTTTGTATTTTACCGGTTGAATTTCATTCCACCGTAAATGACAACGAGTGAAACATTGCGATCCGAAAGTTGAATTTCGATTTTCAATCCAACAGGGACGCGTATTCTTACGCCGCCGCTTCGTTTCTGCACCGTAATACCCGTCCGAGCGATCCGGACATTCTCTGGAATCCCATTAGTGCTATTATTAATTATATTTTGAAGCAATTTATCGGCTCGTTATCGTAACCATCGTTAATGCGCGAGCGGAATTACGGTTCGCCGACGGATAATCGGAATTTATACACTGTGCGCTGAACGACGAAAGTCCCATTTTTCAAATTTTAAACAATCTTTTTGTAGGGCTTCCACGCTACAGACACTACAAGACTATAACACTACAAGACCAAAACACTATAAGACACAAAAAAGGGTAGGTCCATTTTCTGGTAAAATCGAGCAAAGTGGGTCAGAAGACACCATTCAAAATTCGAAATTATTTACAGAAGAATAAATGTAAATAAAAAAAAAACAAAACTAAATATTTTATATATTATTTATATATTATATTTTATAGATTCTATATTTTAAAAATACGACTGTTTTGCAACGATCGTGGGCAGCAGAAGTTAAATAAAAATTGCGTCCGTTCCGTAATAGTTTTTTCTTCACGTTGAGAACGTCATAACAATGTTCCCCCGGAGTAGCTGCACGTGCACACGTGCGTTTCGTTTACTGAAAAATAATTCTCTGCCGTATATGTCACGGGTGGGACAAGTTCTGTTTCGTAACTGGTAGATTTGCACGGTTTCGCATTGTGTCTGTCAGCATTGTGCGCGGAGTGTAATTGGACGGAGATGCGATATTCGCACCTGCGAAACGAGCTGTGCCGGTCGAGGTCACCTTCCGATGCTCAGTTGCTCGCGGAGATCCTGATTGAGAGGCCGGCTAGGAAAAGGGGGTGTCCAGGATTGAACCGGCGCCTGGGGCAGTTAAGCGGTGACCTCGATCAGGTCGGAAAAGACTGCGGCCAATGTTGCCGGATGAATGATTCATTTCATTCCGGGAATGCTAGACAAGGGGTGGCGACCGTTTTAATCAATTCCCGGTGAGCCGAACTATGTTCCAGCGCGACGCAGTTTCCTCGTCCAGTGAATGAACGCCGCCAGATGAATGAACGCACTACAATTGTTACGTTCGTTAACTACGAAGAAAAAAAACTACAAACAGATGGCGTTCGTCGTTTAGGTGAAAATAGTAAACGAAATTCACGGCACCTATATTATTGTTACTAATTTTTTTTGCTTTTTACAGCTAGTAAATACAGTGTTTGCTCTATACATGTCCAAAACATACGTCTAGCCAGGGACATACATCGTCCAGGAGATATTCTTTACCCTATATTATCATATATTCTGATCCTATACCCCCACGGAAGTGGAGACAGTTCTGGGACTTTTATCGGCTAGGCATTTGGGACATAGAGTAGACACTGTATAAGAAGCGCGGCACCCAGTTTGAGAATCACTGATTTGGAAAACTGGTTTATTTTTTCTGCTTTTTACAGCTGGTAAATACAGCGTTTACTCGATACATGTCCAAAACACGGGTCTAGCCAAGGACATACATCGTCCAGGAGGTATTCTTTACCCTATATTATCATATATTCTGATCCTATACCCCCACGGAAGTGGGGACAGTTCTGGGACTTTTATCGGCTAGGCATTTGGGACAAGGCGCGGCACCCAGTTTGAGAACCACTGATTTGGAATACAAAATTTAAAAAAGGGCAAACTAAGTCGCCAACGAGGATTAGAACGAAAATGTGTTCGATGTAATTGGATCGAAAGACAATATTGTGAATATTAACAATGTAAATGTTATTATTGTTATAGTGATTTTACGATTATCTGCAGTTTTATGCCACCTTTGTAGAAAGTGTTCGCAACACAGGAAAATTCGAGGACACCCTGTATAGCCCTGTATAGTGGGTACAGCAGGATGAACATCACAAGGTCACGTGGGCGGAAACTGTCAAACGTATTGATGGTGCATCGAACCGAATTTGCTTGGACGTCGACTCGCCTAAGACGAGGCGGAACAAAAGTTGCTGCGAACGGGGGAGTCATTATTTCATTACTTCGCGAAACTTTTGTCAAGTGGGCGCCGGTCGAAAGTTCAGAGAATCGTTTTCTCGTTTTGAAGGCTTGAACTTGCACGAACTCCCGGGTTGACTTAACCTTTAGGCAAATACCAGAGTGTACGTGACGCGGATTTCCTCCAAAAACTAATGAATTTCTCCCTATAATTCAGTACAATTTGACCTTGAATAGACCGCGGAGAAATCATCGAAAATGTGACGTAAAAACCTCAAATCGCACTCGTTCAATGCGTCGCTTAAAATTTATTTCTCGAGACCGGCAAAAATCCTTTGGAGAAACGTGTGTTTAATGTATAATCAACCTAGTGACCAAATTTCGGCTGAATCGGATTGGGCCGTGTTTCGGAAGTTTAGTTTCGAAGTGTGTGCACTGCGTTTAGCGGGAGAGCAGGACGTTTGTGTTGCGGAGCTAATCGTCTTTAGGATTTGCTTAATTCAACGGTTTTTGCGGAGCAGCGTTCCAATATCGGAGAGCTTTCGAAAGCATCGTAATTGCTTCTTTCGTTGGCTGACCTTTCCCCTGCACGTTTACCGCTGTGCTTTTGACATTTCGAGTGTCGTTGCCGCGAAACCGGGAAATTCTCGAAAGAAATTCCTTTCAAAAGTCAGCTTTCAGTCAGTTTACGAGGGGGGGCGTGCGTTGTTCGGGCTTTAAACTCGATTTCGGCGGAGGAAAATACATTTATGACTCCATTGCGAGATTAAGGAAGCTGTTAGAACGCCGCCGAGATGAAATATTCGCGCTCCCTTGCCCGGCAACGGGCGTGGCGGTGAATACATTAAATATTAAACTCGTAAACAATCAAACTGGAGGTGAGGGTGGAAATGTGAGAAGTTAATTACTTTCCTTAAAAGATTAGAATGCCAGGCAAAGTTACAATTACTCACGAATTAATACCATAGATATAGATATTTCGACAATAATTCACATATTTATCGAGACCTAAAGTGATCAGGATTTCGAAGAACGCTGTGACAACAATTTCGAAGCAAGCACAAGCATACTCGGGAATAGAAAGATTTTCCTGACACACTTCCGCAGCATACTTGTCGAGAAAAATCCAGGCAATGACCTGTATTAGCTGAGGTCACGTGCACGAGCTCTCACAATCACCACAATCAGCCGATACGTCATCATTCGTTGACACTGACTCTCAGACATTTGCTTGACATCTTCTAATCGAAGGTCATTGTCTTCTGGTTCGTGTGCTGCACTTTACCAGAACGCATATTCAACAATTTAACTATTCTTCGTTTGCCTATGAAAACACTCTCCGGGTCTATCGTGACCCAGAATGTCAACATCAATTACCCGGTAATCACAAATGTTTAAATAATCGACACAGATCTGCAAAGCTTAGTCTCTGCGAAAATTGCAATTGAACATTTAAAAAGTAAGTAGACGCAAGTCGCTCGGGCAAGACTTTTGTATTATTTCGGATCAGGAATAAAATGGCGGACATATCGACGGTCCTACCCCCACCCATACAGCATACAGTATACGTTAAATGCAAGGGTCAAAATCTAGACAAACTGAGGCTTCAATATTGCAATGAACAATTTGGAAGTGATCAATTGTGTTTCCTAAAAGTCCAATCTACGTCTGTATGGAGCCGAAATTGCGAATTTCTACCTGGTCGCGGTTTAATTTATAATATTCGGCAGCAGAGTTCGAATTCTGAAGCAAGTATGACGTCGCAAGATGGCTGCCGCTGAGAGATTCTCTTAACTTCTCGAGATTTAGTGTTCGTTTCTCAAAAAAAGGCTGCATACGTAGCAAAGACATCTACAAACACTGTAGTGTGCATTTTTAATTGATTACTTACTTATTCAAGGCGTAAAATCAAGACAAAATGGCTGCCGGCCCCCTCAACGCGAGTCAGCGTCGCCGGTTGCAACGGTGGCAGGAGGCCGCAAGCGAATAATACAATTTCGACAAATCCGCCTTAATCCGTGCCTAATTAGACAGCGTCGACGCTGAGTGCCGGGTGTATAAAGCGGTTTCATCGAGCCCGGTGGTTAAACGCGCGCTCGTTTCGTTAGTAGCCGATTGATCGACGATTCCCGCGTTTTACGATCAATTTGCCGTTCCCGGCGACATGTCGCCGGTCAGCGGCCCCGAACATTCGACGGTGTCCCATTGGCGGCTGCGTAACGATGATGGTGCATCGACTTCCAACGAAATACCGGCGGCGGGGTGGAGAGGGGTGGGGAGGGAGTCAGGTTACAGGTATTCCCGGAGAAACACGGCATTTCGATCAGTGGCTGTCCTTCAACGTCAGCGCAAGTAGCGTCTGCAATAGCCTGCACGGTGCGGGAGATCCAGCCAGCCGAATTCGACCGTTTCCGTCGACTATACCAACTTGATCGCTCGGGTTTGCCCGACGCGACGCTCCCGGCAAACTAGCCTAATTCGGCCGTACAATTAAACATTATACACGGACGATGAAGCAGCGAGAACCGGCGCAGGAACGACTCCTGCACGAAAAACCGATCCTACCGGGATTCAAACGGGCGTTTCAAGGTCAAGTGGAAATTTTAGCGAGTCACGGGCTACCATACTTCTTCGAAAGCTCGGGCGATTTTTCGAAACCTGACACAGCAGCAAATCAGGCCCGGGAACGACACGCGGACCATGAAAAATTGAGTTGAGGGAGAACCGTTATGTTTATCCGATTGAATAAATGAAATAACCAGGAGGAACGTATTTGTTTAACATAAATCTCTTCTTGAAACTCTGATTCGTGATTTGAACAAAGAAATAAACCACGGCTGAGGTCGGGAGCTTTGGAAATACGTTGGATTTACTGAAAGTATGATGCACGCCGTGCAGCAGGGTGCTCGGTTTTTCTTATTTTTGCGTCCGCATAAAATTATTTTGTTCGCGAAACTTCCACCACCACGTGCGTGACAGTTTTCCCGATAAAACGAACCCACACACGACGCAATTAGGATCACATTCACGCGTTTAATCCGCGACAAACTGGAACCTCGCTTATCCGAACCGGCGATAATACCAAACTGTCGAGGCAAATGATTGAAATATTATCCGTAAAATATTGAAGTACACTGAACTTTTAGGTAATCTTTTTTATCGTTGCCAGACGGACAGTTACGAAGCGTCATTTACAGAATCGCCGATTTTCGGTTGTTTCTCCCACCGCAACTGAACGGAAAATTTTGAAAAAAATCGGACACGTCGCGGCGACCGATCTCCAGGTCTGAGAATTTTTTCCGATTTTTCGATCGCGGGTTCCGGCTACGAAAAAACGAAAGATCGCAGGGGAACGGAAACAGCTCGAGTACGGAGGATCGAAACTCGAAGCAGTACAATTCGAAAATGGAGATTCGTTTTCGGTCGGAACTCGTGCGTCAGAATCTCGAAAAAGAAAAGAATCGATTAGCATCGCGCAGCGACGACGGATGCTTCGCGGAATCTCCATAATTCAAATCAGAGCGGATAGAAGAGTGGAAATGTTGAAGAAACGAACGAAATGCAAATGGTTCGGTAAGGTCATAGTTCGCGACGGGACGCGGCGGCCGAGGCGTCGCGTCGGCCCCGCTAGAAGACTATTAAACACGTGGGCCACAATGGCGGCGAAAATTCTTTGATTCGCGGATTATGAAACTTCGTTCGCCGACGGTTCGTTAAACTCCGGACAGATGCCAATACCGAGCATTCTTTTTTCTTTTCCCCCACTCCCCGCCCTAACAATTAAGTCGCTCTTCTCGGGAGCCGTTCCCGAAGACGTGCGTCATAATTAAAAAGTCCACGGTATCGGCAAGAATAAATCTCGCGGGCTGAACTATCCGCGCTTCGAAACTTTCTCGAAAGGTCAGGCCGGCTGGGAGTATTTCTTTGCGTTCGGAAAATAAATCAGGAAACTCGGCTCACCGGAACGGCGGGATGCATCGAAAAAGACAGTCGGCCCTGACGAGCACAGTTTACACGATTCACGGAGCACGACTGCAGTTGCAGTTGCACGCGTTCTCTCGCGAGCGCGTCGGAACGGACGAATAAATTTGTTCTTGCTCGAAAATTCGGCTGCATCCTTGAGAAAATTGTACTCTTATTTAACAGGCCTTAATTTGATTTTTATTTCGCGCGAAGATCCGTCGAATGATGATAATTTTCAGAACGAAGCACGCGTTCGCAACGCGAGACATTAAAATAATATCAGTTGGTGTAACTGCCAGGTCTGCTTCATCTTCGCGTCCCGGATTCCAGCATTCCAGATCCCCGACAATGGCGAAATTGTAACTTTCTAACTACGTTACACTTCGCGCGGTGCCCCTAACAGGTTTCTGCATCGGGACGCGTTCGATACAGTTCGGGGACAACGGGATTTTATCACCGTCTCTTGACTATCTCCAAAGAAGCTACGGTGCCGCTTTTAAAACATGATTCGATAAGCGGACGATAGTGTTCCCCGAACGATTCGACCGTGAACCGTGAAATTGTCGTTTCGTTATCGGCACGCTCGAAATTTCCTTCGAAAAGTAAGTCTACGAAATTTTTGTTGTCCCGCGAATACTACCTTCTCTTATTCGACGAATGTGAACGTCTCTTCGGACAGATTCCATTATGGTTTCCGGGCCAGAGCTGTAAATAACACTGTCCGTGTGGTGTTACGCGACAGCGTATTTTTCCGATCGGAAGAGTTACATGCCGGATTAGTGACAGGGCTTGTTTCACTTATCTCGCCACGGACATGTGCACTTTGTTCTACTTTCGTCCCTGGGAACAGCATTTTATATTGCCTGTCTGACCGGGGACAGTCTCACTCCTCTTTCTTAATCTCGCGTGGAACTTATTGTCCCAGGTACGTCGCAGTGTCCACCTCCTCGAGCACGCTATGATTCGATCCTACCGCACAGGGTGTCCCGAACATTCCCGGAAAACCTTGAAGAGGTTCCTTAGATCATTCCAAGCAACTTTTTCCTTTGCGAAATTTTTCTGCGTGGCTTCGTTAGGGAGTTATTAACGAAAAACACTGACCAATCAGAGCGCGCCTACTGTGGGCGGACTCCGGCTCGGCCAATGCCAGCGCCGCGCTCAGCGGGACCAGGCGGAGCCCGTCCGCTTTCGTCGCGCCCTGATTGGTCCGTGTTTTTCGTTAATAACTCGTGAACGAAGCCGCGGAGAGGATTTTCGCAAAGGAAAAAATTATTTTAAATTACCCGAGGAATCCCTTTCAAGGTTTTCCGACATGTTTGGGACATCCTGTCTATTTATAATCAAATACTGATGCCGTTTATGTTGCCTGTCTCTCCAGCGACCGGTCTCTTTGCTTTCTTAAATTGTTTACAAAACAGTTTCCTATTTCCTCCCATTATATTATTATGTACATGTGTAAATTATTAACGGGAGATGTTCGTTTCGCAACAAAATCCACAGTCCACTAATTAAACAGTCCACACGTTAAGGAGTGGCAAGGCTGAACATGCACGCCTTGAACTGGCCACTTGATCAGAATAAAAGAATGACATCACTCGATACTTGGCGGAAAAACTAATAACTGCGCATAGTCGTGGGAAACGAAAGTGATCTGTCTCAATTGAGATGAAGCTGCCTTCTCATTTGTCCCGAAAATCTGCGTTAACCGCACACGATTTTTCCGGGCGGAATATGAAACAGCGAAAAGTCCAAGAGTATTTTCTCGATGAGCAAAAATGACGAATTTATCGATTCCGATCGAACGAAACATTTATTTTGCGCAAAAGTAACAACGCAATAGACCGGCGAGCATTTTCCGCGAACCTCAAGGAGACCTGACTGCGAGATTGGAAAGGTGAGAACAACGCAATTGGAAATGCGAGTTGTCAATAAAAACCGGATCATTGGTAATTGAATTCGTCGCGCGTCGGTCAAGCGATCCCGTATTGAAATTCGTAATGGAAACACGCTCGGCTCGGCTCGGCACGGCTCGGAGATATAAGTTTTTGCCCGCATAAAACGCGAGTGACCCGGGGGCCCGTTCGTAATTAAAACCCGTCGGTGTCGCCGATATTACAGGTGCGGCAGGAAAGAGAGAAAAATAAAAACGAAAGAAAGACGTTCTCCTTTGCGTTTGACGGGAACTCCACCGTCGACGGGGAGCAACAGAATTTTCGTTCTTCGGGTCCGAGTGTTGCGCACAGAACACCGTGATTAATTGTTCCGCGTCGGTGACGGTTTATTTCAAATTCAACTTTTGAACGCAACGGAACACGACGGAGTAATCAACCCCGCGGAAAAAAGAAAACGGTCGGACGTTCTTTTGCCGACCAATTTTTCATTAATTGTTTTCTCTCTGCGACGCACATCGATAGTAATTGCGTTTCGACAATCGGTACTGCGCGTAGATTAGAACTGCGTATTTTGTGCGCTCCGTGATTTCTATTTTTCCGATTTTTATTTAGAGTTAACGTTATCTGTTCAAGTCTCAACAGAATCAGAATTTTTATTTTTCTGATAAAAATAAATTGGACCCAGTGTCCCTAAGATGTTGCATGTCCTTGAGAGGGGTGATTCCCGAGGTCATTGCAAGTAACTTTTTCCTTTGCGAAAATCTTCTCCGCGGCCTCATTTAGGAGTTATTAAGGAAAAACACGGACCAATCAGGGCGCGACGTAACAGACGGACCCCGCCTTGTCCCGCTGAGCGCGGCGTTGGCATTGGACGAGCCGGACCCCGTCCGCTGTAGCCGCACTCTGATTGGTCCACGTTTTTCGCTAATAACTCCCTGACGAAGCCGCGGAGAACATTTTTGCAAAGGAAAAAGTTGCTTCAAATGGTCCCGAGAATTCTTCCAAGGAAGTACAACATTTTTCATTTGATTATTGGTATTAAATTTATTCGTTAAGCTGCTGCAAAGTGAAAACAATCGTCTAAGCATGCATAATGAGCTCCATTTCGTTCTTCCGTGTTCGAAATTATTTCGATTCGAGTTGTTGCATATATTCTGATAAAACGGCGCTGAATAGAATGGATTAGACCGCGTTTAGAGAGCAAAGTCTATGGATTATGTTCTTTTGTCGCACTGCCACAGATATTGTAGTTTATCGCCAGGCTTGTATTGTTCGATGCGCATTTAAATTTGGCGCAACAATGCGCGATGCGAGCGAACTATGTTACCGTGCTACGGGTCTTAATATTTGCATTGTAGTAACGCCAACATGTTTCTTTTCACTAATCCTAATTATTTTTTCGTTCTCTTCGTGTTTACTCGCTTTTTAGGTGTTTTCGTACGGAAGGTCATCCTAAGGTCACAGTACTATATCTGAACGAATAAAACACATCGCCCCGTTTGACAAAAATTGTAGAAATTCCTAATATTTTATATAAAATGAGATACGGTTAAAAACATTTATTTAAACTCATTTTCGAACGAAAAAGCGAACTTATGCCAGAAAATTTTATATTTTCGCCGCCAGCTAATTAATTTCGTTCAACGGTTGACTAATTAGCGAGCTACTGCGAGTTTAATTTGTCGTCGAACAAAGTGGTGTATTTGTGCATACATTTAATTCGGTTTACGTTTTTTGCTTTTAGTTATCATAATTACGTTCACATTTCGTACCAAGCGACGCATGTAAACTATACTGATACGTTCTCGGTGATTATCTGCTGATAACAATAAAATCTCGCGAATCATCTCTGTGGAAACACGCCACGTTGCAGCAGAAATTGTTCCTCTGTAAAGCAAAATTCCAATTCCCTTTTTTTTTTCAACCGAAAAAGCTATGGCAAATGTTGTTTCGAAGTATCGGCAAAATATAGAGGGAATAACAAGTAAAACTGCAGTAACAGAAACAAAACGAGAAGAAATAAAAAGGTTTATATCGGGAGTTCCGGCGATCGAATAAAACTGATCACGTACCACTTTTTTATTTACGGAAATAAAAAAAATTTATTATATTCGATACCTTCGACTCAGCTTACGAGTTATAAGTGAGCAAAAATAACAAATAGCTCCGCTGTACATTTCGAGCCTGAACGATTTTTATTATGCTATTCTCGTTCTTTTCGAACATTTCGAAAAATTACTCTATAAAGCCTTGTTAAATTCAGTGTCTCACTGATTGATCAATCGCAGAAATAATTTCAACAGTACACAGTGGTGCAGAAAAGTGTCCGATTTAACTCGATTAAGCTCATTTATTTTAATTCCGCAAATTTCTTCTCTCCCCAAAATTTCGTATACCTGTTTCGCCGTATTTCAAAATAACATACTGTAATTTCCGTGCAATTATCCGCACTGTCGCTTCAAGTTTAGAGTATTGTAGAACTGATGGCACGGCTGCCATGACACCACAACAACTGATCAACCCTGTTCAAATTTCACACGCATACAGACCCTTTTCACTAGAGTGCCGCCCGGAAACAAGATTTTCAACAAAATGGGATTCGTGTAAATCGGAAGTTCGCTAGCATTGAAACTGTTTCAGGCAATAAAAAAAAAACTGTCGTCGACGATGTCATGATTTTAGTACCCCACAGAAAGGAACCCTTACTTTACACGTCTGTAAAATTTCAAAATGGTTGATCGATTCTTTATCGAGATATCATTAAAATCGTCTGCCTCAATTGCTGGAGACAGTGGAAATGTCTCTCTTCAGCAAATCGGAGGACAATACGTTAAAATTGTAGTTACTTTATAAAAATAAGAAGAATGTGTCTATCCAAGTTTTCAGCCATTTTTTAAATAATATATACCTAAGGAAATAAGTTTGTCGAGTAAATTAAAAATATTAGAACCAGTCATTTTAACGGGTCCCGTAAACCTAGCGTTAAATGTTCCCACTAAGTCAATTTTAACCATGAATCCGTAAAACCTATTGAGATCAAACAATGATCAAATTTAACCCTTTGCGCTATTCTAATACTAAAACCAAATTTTTCCTCCGTCTCAGAATATCTTCATTCCATTGGAAACTGATCCGATTTTCGCTGACTCGACTGCAAAGGATTAATTTTCACGTTGTCAAAGAGTACAGAGAATAGAGTATATAGTACAGTGAATAAAGAGAACACTCGACCAATGACAGTCATTTTCCAGCTCGCGGACTTATGGGTACCCGGTGGACCAAGAGCGACGCGTTTAGGAACGCGCGTCGCCCAGCGGAGCGATCTGAAACGCACCGAAAAAAGGCCCGATCTACGTCAGAGCTGAACGGCTCCTCGAATCACAGGCGGCCGAACCGAACGAAATTTCGCATGGTTCGAGCACACGGTGTTTCGCGCGGAATTGTGGGGCCGGCATCGGCGAATTCGGCTGAATAATTCACCGATGCGTTCCCGGGAAAGCATCGCCCCTAACGAGGGCTGTGCGGTATACGGGTATGGTTACGCGGGCGTGAATCATGGATCCTGCTTAAAAGCGTGCGCTACTTAAAACGAGTTAATCCCGTAATGGAGGATCCTGTCGCCAATAATTCATCGGTCTATCTACCTTGGTATCCTTTCGTAGCTGTCCCAGCTGGTAAGACAGTTGTAGCTGCTGTATCTGCTCGAGGTCGTCATAGCTGGTGCCTTTGACACATTGCCTCGATCGCACACGCACACACACACACACGCACTCGCGCACAACCTGCACGCACCCACACGCGAACACGTGCTACCTGGCAGGCTCTTCGAGTCTCCTAACCAGCCCGAACACCGTGTAGACACTATTCCTCCAGTTCGCCGATACTTCCGGTTTTCGGGGGAGTTCTACACTGTTCGACGGGACGAACGGACACTAACACACATTCGCGGGACCCTCCGTAAAAAATATCGACGTTATGTTGCAAAGGACTATCAAGCACTACACAAGGTACGGACACGGTAGCGATACAGACAACGATGCTAACAGAGTCACTATTACTTGGACCACGTTTATCTCCCGTTTTCTTTCCTCTTCTTCGTCTCCGTTTATCACACGTTTAATAGAACGTTGATCTTATTCTATTTTACTTTATTTTATTTTATTTTTTTTTTGTTTGGTTTAAAACTCTACTAGCCTAACTCTTAGCGAGACCACTTTCGGACACCTTGGTGCACGCGTGGACGAACGCGTATTAAAAATACTCTACGATTTTGGACCCGCCAACCAGCGCGCTCGATATATTTATCGTAATTAGGAAGTTAGGCGAACGAGAGAGAGAGAGACCCTCGCCGTAGTAGTCTTCAGCTCCAGAGGGCAACCCCGGCTTCTTTGCCTTTTCGGGGGGTTTCGGGGGGGAGTGGGGGTACTTAGAGGCGTCGTCGAAATCCTTTGTTCTCCTCGACACCCTAATGAAATCGGTTTAGGCCCGCGGGCAGGCTGGCCTCCAGGAGCGGTCGTCCTAGGGGATCGGCAGCGGCGGGACGAAGGAATCAGAGTCGTCTGCCGCGGTGTTTTCTGTCGTTGCAAGGCCACGATATTTCAGGGGGAAAAAGAGAACGGAAAATAGGGCCGCGACGCGAGGATCGAGGGATCCCTCCCGCTGATAGTCAATCGTTACGTCTTGATATGTCTCCTTGCTCCCGCATCTCTCGGATCTTCTGTGGCGCAGCCTCGATCTTCCGGAAGCTGTTCGCACTATCTTGCTCGGTGACGCGTCCTCCAGGTCTGTTGGTCCCGCCTTGAAAGCTCGTCGATCATCGTCAAGGATCCTCACCAGCCGCCTACGCTTCAGGTCTTCTTGCTCTTCTCCCTCCCGAACGAAACCGAACCGAATGAAAAGAGGAAATAGAAGAAATAGAAGAAGAAGTAGAAGAAGAAGAAGAAGAAGAAGAAGAAGATGTTTACGGGACCCCGTGTTCACATGTCAGATGGTATCCGGAGACCGTGGCATCTCCGGCACGTCGATCGGCGAACTTGTGGATCGTGGCGCGTTCAACCGTGTTCGTCGGCTCTCGATCGCTCGGTTCATGGATCTCGGCCGGTCAGTTCGAGGCGACGGCACTTCCGCTTCAGGTACCGCATCTTTTAGTGGGTTCTTCTTGTTGCTCGACGTACGCTCGTTGCGGTGTTTTTACAGGAACAGTGCGGTGGGCCCTCTGGAGGTTTCATTAGCCCGCCGCATCGGGAGAGGCATCGAGAGAGATTGCCGCGCTGGCAGCTCTCTCCTCTCGAAGAGAACACAAGGCGCTTCGCGTGCCGTGGCCCAGCGCCGACTAGCGGGTTCAGCCTCAAACTTCCGACTCCCTCACTCCTTTCCCTACGCGGAGAGCTTCGCGCAAGCTCGCTCAAACTCCCTCCCCTCTTCGTCGCCGCTCCCGCCCCCTACCCCTCTCCCCTTCCTTCCCCGCCACACGTCACTTTCCGCCCGTGCACGCCCCTCCCCCACGCACGAGGTCGTCCTGCTTTGACGCGGTGTGCGGAAGGAGGACGACGCGCGACGCAGAGACCGTCAGGCCTCTGCTTCCCCTGCGTGCGACTTCTTGTCGCGGACGTCAGAAACCGGGCAGACGCGGACGTAACGGCCGAGATCAAAGGTCAGAGATTCGAGAGGCTGATTGGTAAGCTTTGGTCATCCCGTTCACGTTTACCCTGGCCCCTTCAATGCTCTCCGGGATTTTTTCACGCTTTGCCACGGCCCCCGTCGACAAGGTCAACTGCTATAGCACCTTCGTTATCCGAACCCAACAGGGACACATGGCTGCTCGGACAGTGGAACGATTACTCGATTATAAACCCACGGTCAATTTTTATTTTCCCTTTTATTTCTCTACTTGTGTGCCGCTGTGTTATTATTCGATCCAGCTGTTTACATCCGAACCATGCTGGGATGTAACCTACTGTATTATGATGTACCTCTACTGTATTATGGTTCAAAATGGTTCCTACTTTTATCTTTGGGCCTAACACGTTGACTGCCGTGTGTCACCAATACGTGGGTGACGGAATTGTTTGTCCAGGTTTTGAAATTAATTTTTACGTTGATGTATTCGAACCAAATTTGATTTGAGTGAAATGTAAAAAAAGTTGGGGGACGACTCGGTATCGTACATTTAATTTTTTTCAATTTTCGTTTCATTAAATGATCGACTTTGATTTTATGGAATTTTCTAAGTTTCCAGTTTGGCAGTAAATAATTTCTCGTATATGCATCGGTAGAATCTTAAGCATATTACAATTAAAAATATTAGGATCCGTCATTTTGACGGGTCCCGTGAACCTGGCGTTAAATAGAAACAACGTTAATAATGTGAAAAATATTTAGGTTAATAATCAGGGTTAATTCGATTGATCACGATAGCTGCGAATGGCGAGGAAGTATAGAGAACAATATTTTGAACGCGAAGGACACAGTGGCCCGCGCGTACGGGCTAATACGGGGCGTAACTATTTACTCAAGACGCAGACGTAAACAAGGTCTTTGTTCTCGTGATCGCCCCCGGGCGAACGAACCTACGTTCAATCTTGGCATTCTAAACACCTAATCCGTCTTTCTGTGGATTTAGGGGACAAATGGCTACCGGAAAATACATTCGAGCGTCCGTGCTCCTACCAAGAATCTTTGTCCCATTTCCCGATGAGGGACAGCTTTCTTTTGTTTCTTCTTGCCCCGTCCGAGATCCAACTATTTTTTGCGGGAACGCCGCGTTTTTCCGTTTAAGCCATTATCCCGTCCCTGCGTGTCGCTAATGTCGCCGTTTTATCCCAAATACAAAACCCATTGTTAACCGTGAAATAGATATTTTATTCGGTTTCTCTTTCGGCCCTTAACTGTTCGGACCGAGTCAACCCTGTGCAGATTTGTGCTAATTATTATTTAACGTGTAATCATTCACCTGTTTTCCAGTAATATATTTTTACGGATTTTATGGAAATTTGTTTATCTTAATTCAAACATTTGAGTCAAATTTTCTCGTCGCCATTTTCGCAAGGGATTAAACATTGCAAGCGAGAAGAAATCTCAAAGAATTCTCTTTGAATCTCAGAGAAATTACAAAAACTATTACAAAATATTTGTTACATTAGAAAATTTGTACTGAATAGGTTATTAAACATGTAAATACTATATGTGGTGATCGGATAAGGTTCGTATGAATACAATTAATAAAAATCTAGTTTCAGAATGAAAATATAGCCGAGTGCGAAGGGTTAAATATTGAAATGAAATTTCCAGAGGTGAATCATTTCACTCGAAAAACGACGCATCTGTGCGCAAGGACATTGGTCACGAGGAAGCGATGTTGCCTCTGGAATTTCTTCGTTCCGGGGCAAGAGATAAAAGTTTAGTGCCGTTCGCATTCTAGAAAATAATTCCTCATCTCTGCCCTTTCCCGGTGAAATCAGGAATACGCAACAAGGGAGGGTAAGAAGGAAGATATTGAAACCGGAATAAATCGCGGGCCAGAGATTGTAAGTTCCATGTACTGCCACTTCAACGGGGGAACAGTTTACGTCTGTTGCTTTCCTCGGTAGGAAATGAAGTTTCCCTCGTCCCGTGATACGCGCAGTAACAATTCAGGCTTGCTTCTAGTTTGCAAATCGGTTTATCATGGGAGTGGGGTCAATCCCTGTCGAAATTATTTCGATCGGCCCTTCGAACGCCTCGGAGCGTGAAACTGGCTTACACGCGAACCATGCTTTTTAAACCGAAATAAATCTCTGTTCAACACGAAAATCTTTACTTGATCAAACATCATCGAAAATGTTTATTTCCGTCGTTATTCGAATTATAAAAGTCTTAAAACCATTTCGCTGAGAACGGTGTCTGAAATTTTCAACTGTGTCCAACATAACTGCTGCGCCGAGGGTGTCTCTTTAAAACATTTTTTAAGCATGTCCAATTGTTCATAATGTTATTAAAAATTACATCGTTGTATTTGCGACAGTCTACAGAATAGTCTCGCTTAAGAATCAGTCGCATAACTTTTACCGTTAGATAATAAAAAATTCTTGAAGATGAACAAGTCCAAGATAACTGCTGCGTCAAGGGCGGCTCGTTTAAACATTTTTTTAAACATGTTCACCTGTTCACAATGTTATTAAAAAATATCCAGGTCTGTTTGGGAGAGTCTACAGAAACTTTCCGCCCAAGAATCATTCGCCTAACGTTTACAATTAGATAGTAAAAAATTCTTGAAGATGGGATATCCAGGATAACTGGGCGTCTCGCTAAAACATTTTGTAAAACATGTTCGACTGTTGAAAACGTTATTAAAAAATATGTAGGTGTATTCGGGAGAGTCTAGAGAATCGGGCCGGGTGCAAACAGTTCGCACGATTCGCTCGGCTCGGGACAGGAAAAATCGCGGAGGTTGAATGTTTGTCATTCCCTTTATAAGTCAGTCCCCAGGTTCCCGGTGTTGGCCGATGGCATTCGATTTCTTTTTCTCTCCGTTTTATTAAAGAGCGCGCGTCTCGTAGCTCAATGAAGTGCTCAGCAGAAAATTTTTACGGCCGAGGACTTTCGGACCCATAAAACAGTAGCTCATCGTAAAACATCAAAACGATAGGGGGATGGTCCGGCGGCTGTGATTTCGATCGTGCTCGGACGTCTTGCACGGACGTCAAAGGCAACCTATATTGCCCGTGTAATAATTGAAGCTCGTTCGACTTAACTGCAGCGGGTAACGAAGTCATCGATCGCTAATTTAAAATCGGTCCTGCACCTTAATTGATGTAATTAAGAAAATCGAATGGCCGGGGGAATGTTGAATGGGAATTAACAGTAGAACGACCGAGCAATAAATGCGACTGACGTACATATATCGCTTTGTAACAGCGACGAGCCCGTTCAGACTTTGTACAATTTTTATCGTAACATCAGCTTCAATGGAAAGGTTCGTTAAAAATATTTTTACAATTTCAGTGATTGTAAAAAATTAGGAACCAGTCATTTTGACTGCTCCACGCGCCGACGTGGTAGTGCGGGCGAAATTATCACAAAGATTGGTATTGTTATCGTTTAATATTTACAATTTCGTTCGGCGTTCTCCGCGAACGGGACAAGCTAGAGCGGATCGATAAACTAACAAAATACGCGAAACAATGGGGTCTATTAATAAACCAGAAATACGGAACACCGGCAATTTCGCTGCAAGAATAAACGGGACGAACTTTACGACGCGAGACCCGCTCGTAAACGCGCCTGTCATTAATGACACGGCCAGCAGAAACCGTGGGGTCAGCATGTGAATCCCTAATTTGCTGGTGCACGCGTTGCAACGTTTAAAGGGGCAGCCATAGTTAGTCCCTGAAAATCTGTTTTCCGTTCCCAGGATGCTGCGGCAGGAAGAAGGATCTCAAGGTCGACGGCAGAGGACACGACACGCAACGTAGTATTCAAGGCAATTTTAATAATCAAGGTTTACCTTATCGGTCAAATGTTGAAAGAGAAGTTTTAATTTTAATTATTTATTTACGAATTTCTCACTAACATATTCCTGGCATTTTCCCGATTAAAATGAGCCCCAACATGACCCAATTTGGAACATAGTTGCAGGTTTAATACACGATTTAGTAGAACCTCGATTATCCGAACCGTCCTGAGTGGACACCGACGTGTATTTTAAATTTTGACTGCATGGAACTGGACAAGGGGATATCGAAATATTTATTGGTTGGTTAAAAAGTTGATATGAATATTTCAAGAAATAAATATTCAAAAATTGTGAAAGCTCGTCGACGGATATCGCGTCACCTTTCCGGCAAAACGTCCCTAAATTCGTCAGTGGTGTCGCGAGCCGAGAATCTGAACCGAAATTACGCGCAGCGACGCCGAAGCACAGCCGAACGTCGATGCGATTAGGGGTAATATAGTTGAAACTCCACTTCCGCTGCATTAGCTTCCGAGGCAATGGCAGGCTGCAGTATCTAAAAGAGAGTCGAAGCCAGATTGCGTGGGTGGGTAGCATCTTTCTTCGGCAACGTTAGCGCCCGTCTCCTACCCTCTTCGACGTTCCTCGAGCAGTTAGGGCAACGCCGTAGGAGATCACGGCCTCACTCGCACCCTTCTACCCCTTTTCTTCCTCTTTTATTTCCTCTCCGGCTTCCGTTCCTCCCTCGGAGATACGTTCCGATGGGTCCTGGTCTCATCTTCGCACTCTTCGAGATATCCTCGCTCGTTCGGGTTCTTCTCCTCGAGGTCCTCGCGACTCCACGTCACCACCGGTCTCTCTCCCAAGAAGAAAATTACGGCAGCCACTCTTAGCGGCCGAGTACCCTAACACCTTTTCGCCTGGCTACGCGGGCCAAGAATGACCTTTAGTTCGTCGCACGACCGGCGCGACGTTATCGGGAAAAGGCAGCACCGTACGCCGCAACGTCGACGACGGCTGCCACCTATGCGACCGAATCGACGGAGTTGTAGCGATGTTTCGGCTCTGATCACTATAGCCGTTATCCACTTTGCTTTGGTTTAACGGGATGCAAGATTTTAGGGGCGCCGAGAGGACACTGTGGAATCGAGATTTCGGAATCCTGTTGGAATCAGGCTCGATTTCTCCTGTCCTGCTTAACAAAAAATTACGGAAAAATTCGGGAACGTGCTACCAGGCAGCGTACACGACTGTGAATTTTTTCCGAATTTTTAACTGCAGAACCGATTTTTAAAAAATGTTGCGAAACGGAATGCGAGACTGAAGCACTAACAATGTGTCGATGTAAGTTAAAAGGGAATCTGGAAAGGGATTTTGATAAAACTTTGCACAAGGGTCCATCAATCCCACCTAAGAATTTAGCCCCAATTGTTTCGCGCCCGCTTTTCACTTTAAGGGAGAAATCAACCCTTTCATCCAAACCGACTTCTCTACTTAAGCGCTTATAAATGGCGAACGACAAAAGATATCGAAAAATTGTTCAAGTAAAAGTTACATCGTCCCTTTAGGCCCGTAGATCCGTGGAAAAAGTTTTTTGAAAAAATCATTTTTTTCGAGAAAAAAATTTTGAAAATGGCATTTTCAAAAAATTTTTCGCACAAATGTACGGGTCCTAAGATGTGATACAATTTTTATTCGAACCGTTTTTTAATATCTTTCGTCGTTTGGGATTTGCGTAGGTTTGGATAAAGGGGTTGATTTCTCCCTTGAAGTAGAAACCAGGCACGAACGCTCCTCTGCGGAGGTTTCCTCAAAATCGGTGTGTATTGGTCTCCAGGGGTTCCCTTACCGGCAAGGTTGTCGATGTTGGGGCGTCATCCCTCTTTTCAGGGTTGAGACATTTTTCGAATTTTTTGTTAACAGAGAGGAGACTTCGGTAATTAGCTTACGACCCTTTTCAACCGCACTTTTAGTGAATTTGCTACTTTCCATGCAGTCAAAGGACTCGGAAAGGGTTGCATTAAGGCCGTAAATGGGGGTGTCCGGGTCCATTCGAACAGGACGGCCGGTTAAACGTGAGACGATGAATCTCGTTTCGTCACTGAATCGAACAACGCTTTGTCAACTTTTTCTCTCGCACTCTTTCACGCGGAAGATGCAATTTTCTGTATTATCGTTCGCTAAGCAGCAGTGCCGGCGCACTTCGTTTCAGTTGCAATTCAGTTCCTCGGTCTTCCGCCATTGCGTGATTAGTTCCTATTATCCCGATCTCTCTCGTTGATGAAATGCGAGAAAATGAGAGTAAAAAGTTCACTGTAGGCCGTACCGCGCGCCTGTTTCAATGATTCATTTCAACACTTCCATCGATTAGTTAATGACACCGCTCGGACGTGCGTCGAGTTGTCTATTCTTATTATCGTGACGCGAGCATGACCATTAACTCGTTTATACTCGATCTATACAGCACCCTATTTGATGTTTACCATTATCACACAGTTTCGGTAAACTTTCATTAATGATTGTCGACTTCAAAAAAATCTTTGTTTCCCGATAAAAATAATTGGTCTTGTTGTTGCAACCCCCTCCGTGTTGGTAACAACTTTTCTCACAACACAGACAACTTACAAGGAATCCGAAGGGGCAAAGCAAACCTCCATTTTCTTTTTCTTATTTCTGTCTTGCCTCCTTATTATTCTTCACTTCTCTTTCCTGCCCCCTCCCCTCCTGTACGTACATACTTATATTTATTTTCACTTCTTCATTTTGATCTTCTTTGCTTCAAGACCCCCCTCCACAGTTCACAAATATTTTAATACAATTAACACTGAGACATTTGTGGAAGCATTTTGCAATAGTCATAATTAAATTGCAAAATTTTTATGGAAATATGAATTTTGTGCATTATTTATATTTGCAGAAATTTCCAGCAACAATTGCAGGGACCAAACCAAACGGTTTTATTTTTTTTTTATGGATAAAAGGTTTGCTTGTTCTAATAGAACCATCCACGAAACGAATCGAGGGTTGCCGTAGGTTGTTGTTAAGTCTGTCGTTTGAAAATTGTTTAGAAATGGCGCCCGAGGCCTGTTACTCCATAGGTTCGATCCAGCACTCGGGAATTAGCATGAGAACGAATACTATGTCTCGTCGGAGCCCTCTATCCCCCGCGGGGTGCTTCGTTTCGACATCACAGCTATGACTGTGCAGTTAAATTGCATCAACTCCGGGAAAAGTTGAAAGTATTCTCGTGGGATTAATCGCAATTTCCTGTCTTCGGAAAGTGAAAGAACTGTCCTTATTAAGGAAGTTCTTACGAGCGCTACGGTTCATTGTAATGTGAAGATTGGACAAAACGAGTGACCATAAAAGAACCTATCGGATTTCATTTCGACGCGTTCAATTCGAACGTTCCCATTCGCCCAGCGTGGCCAATCTCGAAGATAGCAATCCGAATTGAATCATGTTTTCACCTTCCGAGGGTTTATAAAATACCGATATATGGCAATTTATTATTGACACACTTGTTAAATGGCAAAACTTGATTATCTAGCCAGTAACTGTTCCAGAACTAAAAAGATAAGAACTAAAAATAATGAAGAATAAAATAAAAGGCCCCTCGAGCTTCGCTGTCAAAGAGTAGTATCTCCTAGACGATACATGTCACTGGCCGGACCCGTGTGTTGGACAAGGATCGAGTAGACACTGTAAGCCTTCACTTAACTGACACTACTCGCTCGTGCAGAAAATATTCCAGCTACATTTTACCGTTTGCTGATACGATTATTCTCAGTTATTTATCGTTAACATATATTTTTAAATCTACTGTTTCACACAGTGGAATTCGTAAGCTCTGGTCAGTAATTTATGTGTTTGCAAGCCATTGTAAATATTTGTAAATGTTTCTGTTTGCAAGTGTACAACTCCGTAGAAAACAAATCGCATTAAAATCCACTTTCCTACCGGAACGATTCTCCGCAAATGTGAACAGTGCTTCGAAATCGTGCTAACGACGAGAATTAAACTATTACCGGATGTTACAGCCGTGCAATTTGTTACGGCGGCTGTACCTCGGGCTGTTTCAACGCCGACGGCGGGGTTTTTATTCAAAGCGCGATAAAAGGCAGATAAAAAATCATGCATCAAGTTTTACGGGGTCGTTGCGAAGGAGAGACTCCAATCTTCAGATCCACGGTGAATTGAATCGCGAAGTGAAGGTTCCAACTTTACCGACACTGTTTGACTTCGCGAAACCCTCGACAAACGCGGCATCTTTATTGTTTCATACGTTTTCCAGCGGAATACCATCGTTGAAAACGAACAACTTAACTCGAATAAATTAACAAATCGGTTCAATCTCCAACTTCAAAAATTCTGAACTATAAAAGACAATTATTGGGAATAAAAATGATTATTCCCAATAATTGTCAACTACAAATTCCGAAAACTTTCCTCCGATTTTTAAAATGCAAAATATTCTCTCGATCCTAACAAAAAAATTGAGTAATCCTCCGATTTTTAAAATTCAAAATATTCCGCGTCCGAAACCCGGACGTCGGTCCATGTAAAATTTAACGATCCCCCAATTTTTGAAATACCTTTTTTGCGGCCGCTGTGCATCGACTCGACCGGCAGTTAAAAAATGCAACGGATTTAAACGGGGACGAGGAGAAAAATTTAATGATCCTCTAATTTGTTTTGTTCGGGGGCGGCCGGTTGTTAACGACACTGTCGGGTCCCTTCGGACCCGGTGTACGTACGTATTGAAAGGCGGGGCAACTGGGAGCAGCGGCCTCAAAGCTGACCTGCTCGCGGGTTCGGCGCGTGCACAATTAATCTCGAAACAAGATGGGGGCGGCCGCCCTTTGCGGAAAAATCCCGCGGAAAACGAATCGCCGTCGTCGTCGCAACGATTTCGCACTCAAGAATTAACGAAGCCCGCATTCATTCTCGGCTCGAGCAGCAGTTCGCCGCTTTAAGTCGTTTCATCTTGACCCTTGACCCTTCCAACGGGATCATTCTCGACTTTTCATCTCGCCCCGAGACAACCGGGAAAATCCTGTTCGCAAGCGAACCGGAAGCCGCTGTCCGCGTCGTCCAATCACGCGGCACGCCATCTTTCTTTCACCGACAAACATTTGTTACATAATTTAGCACCATTTTCCGACCACTTTGTGTACTCAATTACAAAATCGAGTCGAACGCGAAACAGAAAAGAATGTTTCCAGAATTTTCCGTATTATTTCACGACCGATTAAAATTAACACAAAACCAGTGTAATTAATGAAGCCGAAACTGAACTGTCTTAACCCTTTTGAGTTCTAAAGATCCTATTAAAATTCGGTTTATCTGTCACTATAATAATGACTGTCTAAACCCAGTCAAACTGTGTTCGACATGTGTGACATGTCAGTCATGTGTGACATGTCACTCATGCGTGACTGACGTGGCAGTGAACGCGTTGATAATGATAATAAAATGATTAAAGTTCCTGCGACATAAAATACCGAAGAGAGTAACGGAATTTCAGGGTGTCTACTGTGTGGAATTTTTCGAAAAATTATTCAACCTTGCAGTTGACGCAGGCAATTGGTATCTCGCGTAAACACGTATTTTGCATTTAGTCGTTTTGTTTTTCGCGACGGAGATCGTGACGAAGGTTCGGTATAATTTATCAGTGGGAGATGGGCGTCTGTAATAGGAGACATTATCCGGCGAATGAATAAGGACAACAACCTATCCGGAGTGCTGCGACCCGCTTAAGATAGCTACTCGCTAAGTGGCATTAGAATGTCCTTCCCCGAGCCATTAGTGTGCTCGCTCGATACACAATTTGCCAGGCTCCATCTCGCAGCTCGCATCTTATTTCCACAGGCGGCAGGAACTACCCCCGAGGATCGCTGAAATTATTTCCGGTTTCGTTATCCCCCGGGGAATTAATTCTGCGAATTCGCTCGCTTTACTTTACCCCCGGAAAAATAGCAGCCACTCGAGACAATATTTTCGGAAGCTGTTTCCAGAGCTGCGTCACACCCGCCATTGTGCAACACATTAATTAGGTTAACGTGTGCATCCACTGCAATTTCGATGGAAGCACACCAGTCATTCCTCTGTATATGTCGGCGGGGCCTGGACGGTAAGCGTCCCGGAACTATCCCCACTACCGAGGACTATCCGAGAGGGGCCACGAACCTCGACTGACTTCGTCCGTAATACGTCGAAAGCCGCCCCTGTCCATCGCCTTATATCGAATGAAAACAGTACAATCGAGCAGTACACTTATCACTTTTATCGCTTTTTGTTTAGAGAAAATTATGTTTATGTATTTCCGGATTCAACGACCTAATAATTGTGGGACAAGTTGAAATCATACAGTTTCCAGAGAATAATTCGAGCAGTACAGCGAATTCTCGATATATGTCAACGAGACGGGACTTGTCAGCGACGTATATCCAGAAGACATACCGGTGTTATGTTTATACTCCTCGGTGTCCCAGGCCCCCCACGGGGTATACGGTAGTGGGGATAATTCCGTGACGTTTATCGTCCAGGACTTGGCGCCATATATGGAGAGGTCACTGTACTATTCTTTGACCCACGGGGCCTTACACTCCTCGAAAAGTGTAGGACTGTCGAGCTTCATGGCTCCTTAGGGGATTTACCCCAGGGTAGTGGGGATAATTCCGCGACGTTTATCGTCCAGGCCTTGGCGCCATATATAGAGAGGACACTGTACTATTCTTTGACCCACGCGACCTTACACTCCTCGAAAGTGTAGGACTCCCGAGCCTCGTGGCCCTTTGGGGATTATACCCCGCAGTAGTGGGGGTAATTCCGCGACGTTTATCGTCCAGGCCTTGGCGCCATATATATAGAGGACACTGTACTATTTTTTTTTACCCACGCGGCCTTACACCCCTTGAAAAGTAAATGACTCTTGAACCTCGTGGCTCATTAGGGAATTTACCCCGCAGCAGTGGGGATATTTCCGCGACGTTTATGGTCCAGGTCTTGGCGACATATACGGAGAAATGAGTGTAATTGGAAATCTCTGTAAATAAAGTGTTTCCATGATGGGAGGCCACGGAAGTGATTACGTGTTTATGCGACAATATTATTCATACGATCGATATGTACAAGATTGTATAGAATGGAGGAATGTTACCTGGGTATTTGGAAAGCGATCTCATCGAGCGAATCGGTAGGCTCCAAAGGTTCACGCTCGAAGAGCTTGCTAGGGCCCTGATGCACGTTGTCGCTGTAGGGCATTGATCCGGCTGTTGGTTGCGATAGGTCCGAGGTATCGGTAATTCCCTTTGTCTGCACTTTCTTTAATTGTTTTCGTACTTCCTCCGCCTGACGGCGCAGGTGGTGCAGCCGGAAGAAGTATAGCGACATTTCTGTTCGGGGGGGGACGAGCATGTTCGATCAGAGTTCCTCGTGCTTTCGAATAACGCTTGTGCAGCGATCAAATCACAATTTTCCGCGACACGATCGCGTCAGCGAACAAAGACGATCATCGAATCACAACATAAATTCGTTTAGTCACCGTTCATTTCCGTTTATCAACCACAGCGAGGAGTTGCAATCAATTAAGTCGTTAGAACCAATCGAATTTGTTTTCATCGAATCATTGTTAGCTGTTATTTCCGACGAGTCGCGCGACCGGTCAGTTGATTAATTTCAGCGCTGAAGTCATCGTGTTGCACACGAATCGTTCAACAATGTGCACAAATCGATCCACAAGAAAATAATAAAAATGGCCGCACAGTCACGGTATTTTTGTAACGCGTCTTTCCAACCGAACGAATTCATATTCCGGAACAATGTGTGCACGGAAACAACGGCGACAATTCAATTTTGCAAAACCAACGAAGATGATTCGTCCTCTTTTTACAACATGCGGTCACCGCGCCGGCGCAGTACGCGGTGACTTCTCGATATATGTCAGCGACATTAATCCTCCAGGAGACATATCCGAGTAATGTTTTACACTCCTCGTCTAGTCACGGCGTATGCCTCACAGAAGTGATGATAATTAAGCGACATTTATCATCGAGACCTCGGCGACATATATCGAGAAGTCACCGTATAATCGCGCAACAGAGCGTGAAGGACAAAGGCGGGATGCGGAACGGAAGAATAACACAATGTCCGGAAGCTGTGGAGCAAACGATTAGGTTGAAAAATGCAGGGATCCGCGAACAATGTCGGGCATTGTGAAATATTGGCATGCTCTAATTAGGGGGTAGAGGACGTGTATTCAATAACGTGCAAACGAACCAGGGGACATGAAATGTTAACGCCGCGGCTTCCGGGAGCCCGGAGGAGCGTGGAAAATTACAAACAACATGATTATTATCCTGTGCTCGGCGCTATAACAGCGCGACGAAACGCGCAGCCCGTGACATGTCAACAGCTGATCGCGTTTCGACGTTATTTCAATGGAACGCAAAATCTTTCGAGCTGTGTGTACGCTAATTCGTTTATGGCCGACGCGCCGAGAAACATTTAGGAGCTGAAATGTTTGCGAGAGACTCGAATAGACACGGTGCCACTCGATTCTCCGGCCGAAGTCTCTCAGAATGCTCTGTAAATCATCTATAAATAAATGGTCAGCGTAACGAACTATTTCCGTGTGCGTAGGCCGCTTCAAGATTTATCAATGAGTTTTAATACTAACACAAAACGCGGGTTAGTTTCGATATACGGTAAAAATAAATTAATACATTTAAATAAAGAAATGGGCAATAAAAAATGCTAGTAAATTCAATAAAATAATCACTCACTTCAAATAAATACTATACGATGATTATTGTGATCATTCATTCCCGGTAAAAATATGTCAGAAGCAAAATAGAAACAGCATTTAAGGAATTTGCAATTAATGCAGACAATTTTTATTTCGCGCGAGAATCTTCCACTTCTCGAGAATCCATTGCAAAAAGTATAGTATACATACAGAAAGTAATTTATTATTTAGTATTCCTAATAAAAAGAAAATTTTTCCTGCAGAACGTGCCCCGACAATTTCCATGCATTTAATATTAATACCACTGCACGGGAATATGAAATTCAAGAACGTTGAATTTGTTACTAAAATACTGGGGTCACTTCCTCGGAGCTATTGCATAAAAATTATGTTCCAAGTGACTCCCGCTGAAACTGGCCGCGTAGAAAAGTAAATCGCGTTCCCGAAATTTATGCCGTACACATTTCAGGGGCACGGTAAATGCTTTTTAACTGCTTCGACGAATTCGGTTAGGCTTCAAAGAGGAGCGCAGTCGACGAAGACTATGGTACAAAGTGGTTCTGGAGGGCTGTGGTCGTTGGTTCGAAGAGATCGAAGAAGAGACGAGAAGAACAGTTTCGGATCATATATTTAGGGTGGTCAGCCGCTATAGTATACGGCACAACGTGGAGCCCACATCTATCATGGACCCAGCAACTAGGCGAAGGCTAGTTTCGAGTAGGCTCTCGATTTATGGGGGTGCTGACCGTGTAATACAAGGACATGAAAGATGCTGGCGAAGGTTAGAGGAGAAATTACAAGAAGATGAACTGCACTGTACACCATAAACTGTAGAAAGCATCTCAATCTTTCATTTTATCGCTTTTCACGTTGCTGTTCTGCGTTACGAGGCTGCAGACTTTCGTAAAAAATTATTTTGAAATAGACTACCGAACGTTGCGAAATTATTTTAAATAATCTTGGGAGAGATTCTTCTAAACAATTGCTTACTTCGATCGGCTCTGAACAATTACGTCCCTCAAACATTTGTCAAGAATCTAGCAGGAGGAATACAATCGAATAAAATCGATAATATCGAGGAATAAAATCGAATTAAGTTGTTCGAAAAAACTTCAGATGCGATACAAAAATATAAGAATTAAATGGTGAAGGGGGAGAAGATAAACAGTGAGCATAAATTAAAATAACGGCACCCGTAGCAACGAAGGGATCACCGGTTTCAATTCGCAAGATGGCGGAGGAAGCCCTTCGCGGAGAAAAGCGTTCCCGCCCGGCGGATTATAAATATTGTCGCTGCAATTTCTTCGTCGCGGTGAAAGCACTCCGCGATTATGAGATTTTGCAAAACCTCGGTCGCTTGTTTACCGCGGTTAACCTGACCCGCGTTTTCTGCCACGCCGCTCTCTTAATCGCCAAGATTATTTGACAGACTCTAATTTCTGGGTCGCTCGTTTAACGGAAGTATTTGCTCGTTGTACGAAGTTTAATTATCCCGTCGGCGAGCACGAGTATCTTTTTATTCCGGAAAATTGATAGAACAGAGTAATTGCAATATCGACGAAACGTCAAGATTTCGACACGGCATACTTCCGATTAATATTATATATTAATATTAACAATAGACTCGGAACTGAATACAGTCTCTGCTCGATATATGTCGCGAATACCTAGCGGATGAAAGTCACGGAACTATGACGCGGGGGGGCGTAACCCGAGTGACCTTGGTCGCCGAGTGTAAACATAAGAATTAGCAAAACATATACAACATATCCAACAGCAAAACTTCCTTGTTTTTCATGATTTTTTTATGGGACTTTCGCCAGCATATTCGTGGCATTTTTATTCATCAAAAAGACACCGAATATGATACAATTCCGATGATATTTGCTTGAGTAATGGAAGGTTACTTAACATCACAGTTGTAAAAGTGAGGTTAGGGTTAGAAGCGGGGTTCGTTTGCGCGAATGTTTTATTAGTTTTCAGTTGATTAGCCCGTGTCCCGCGATACAGTTTCAACGAACCGTGCTCGGCTGAGCAAATTTGAACGAAGACGTTTTCGGAGCACGTCGACTGCCGCCACTCTCCCGGCAAACACAGGAGATCTACATCAAAGATCAAGACCGGCGAGAGACTATCCCCTAATGTAGGACGTAAATATTTCACCGAAAGCCCCCCGGTCAGGCATTATTTATCCGAGTAAACATCGCGGAAATTTTTCCAAGCGTTTCGCGCGGATTTCGCGCTGAAAATACTCCGGGAGACTTGTTTATCAACTACTGTCGGTTCTAATTAATGACGGAAAACGTGTGCCGGTACAGAAATACCCCGTGATTCATGGCAAACGTGCACAAACGTATGCTAAATTAGCGTAGCTGTAATAAATATATTTTCCAGGGCAGCGAAAAAATTTTCGCAATTGGGGGAGACTTTTTGCTGTTAACGACTAAATTGTTGAATCGAAGAACATCGCTGAGTTATGTTGTTTCCTAAAAGGGTAGCACATTTTTGTTTCAGTTGAATTTTTCGAACAAACTAAAATTGAGTGAAGGTTGTTACAATAAAGTAATAGTGTTTTGGCTGACATAGTTCTGTGATCGAGTTCGGGGTTAGAGTATGCGGCCATACTTGCAGTTGGTCGCCGATTGATTTTCATCGTAAAGTTAGCGGCGCGACGCGAAGGCACCGGATGGTAAACCTCTCGTAAACGTAAGGGAAGATGACCGACTGCAATCAGCCAATCCCACTTCGGTATTCCTCGCCACGTTAATTAAATGGCCGCAAACTCGAAATGATCTACAACGAAGGTGCAGCACGGGAATATACTCTGCTCGACCCTAGACGGCGCGCACAATTTTCACAAAGACGTGGACAAGACGTCTGTATTAATTACTAAATTTATCAAATGAACCTAAACAATTGTATCATTGATAAAATAAAATGTCTAGTTCAGTTTTAATGTTAGACTGATCAATCTATTAGCGAGAAATCGTGGCAGCCATTATCAGTGATGTGCCGCCGGAATCATACGATAATTTAAATAATAATAAATTGCTTGAAAATTGCAATGTTTCATTCTGAAATACAAGTGCACTAAATTTTGAAACTGTTCTGAAATTGTCTGTAATAAATTGTCTAAAATCGACAGCTCTGAATACCTACATAAAGCATTAGTTTATCTAGTGTAAATATATTTTAGAAAAATATTTCTCCCCGTTTAACATTATTCTTTAATTGTAAATCACCTCGGAGAAAGAGGAATTACAGTGTCAGTCTCGGAAAACAAATTACACTCGGCCCTCGATTGTTCACGCAATTCGTTATACCGTTCAGCTTCTAGCTGTTAGGTCAAAGCTGCACGAAAGCTGGAACTTATTGTTTGTAAGTAAAACGGCAACGGGGGCGAGTTCCTCGGAGAAGCTGTGAGTAATAGGGATTGCAATATTCGAGAAACGTTTTGCCCTAAATACCTAACTCGACGTTCATGCGTTGTGCATCTTATGGCTGGACGCACAATTTGTTAAGATAAAGCATGTTGCGTTACGTTGTTCGTTCCCATTTCTGATCTTATGGACGTCTGCTTTCAAAACTGAATTTTCGTAATGACACAATTAAATGGACTCCCATAATTATCCACAGAAAAATCTCGTAGACAACAATTCTCAAGTTCCATTACTATTTCTCAGCACAGTCATCTTTGTGCCAAATTGGGCCAAAACTTCTCGGCAGATTCACAATAATTCGCCATGTTGCGGTCACTTAGGCTGCTGTATTTCATGTGATTTTCAAAAAAATTGGGATTCGAATAATAAAAGTTTGCCGCACATTCCTGTTTCACTATTTCCAGCACAGTCATCTTTGTGCCAAATTGTGCCCAAAACTTTTCGGCACACTCACCCCAAAAAATTGACCCCTACTTTTTCAACTAATTCTCCATGTTATGGTCACTTAGACTGCTATATTTTATGTGCTTTTTTAAAAAAATGGGGATTCGGATGATCACATTTTGCTGTACGTTCCTGTTTCACTATTTCCAGCACAATCTTTGTGCCAAATTGTGCCAAAACTTTTCGGCACACTCACCCCAAAAAATGGAGCCCTACTTTTTCAACTAATTCTCCAAGTTATGGTCACTTAGACTGCTATATTTTATGTGATTTTTTAAAAAAATGGGGATTCGGATGATCACATTTAGCTGTACTTTCCTGTTTCACTATTTCCAGCACAATCTTTGTGCCAAATTGTGCCAAAACTTTTCGGCACACTCACCCCAAAAAATGGACCCCTACTTTTTCAACTGATTCCGGTCACTTGGAATGCCGCGTCGTATTTGAATTTTTTTTTGGAAAACAGGGACTCGAGCGATAAAATCTTGCACGTCTCCGTTTTTATCAGACTCCGGTTTGGTCCGAACCGAGCGAAAATTTGTCGGTACGTTCCGGGCAGAAAAATTGACTTTCCTCGAGGAATGATGGTCATTCGGGCGATTGTATTCCGTGCGCGTAGCATCTTTTCTTTTTTTTTTCCGTGGGTCTGAAACGACGCCTGGGGAACGTGTCCGTATCTCTTGTCGGATGATACATTAACGTTCAGAACCTGAAGCGGCGACGTGACAATTTTCGGGCACTTAGCTGTGATATACGTTGTTGAACCTACTTCCGCCTCGTTGATTTGTTCGAGATGTTGGGACGCGGCGATACTTTGCGAGATATTGCTCCGCGAAAATTGAAACTCGAGGGAGCCCCACAAACTGCAAACATTCGAATGCCCGTCCACAATTAACCATAACTGTACAGCGATTGCTACAGGATGTAAGGAAATCTTTCGCGTTGACCTTGACTTTTGAGTTCCAAGGCGAAACATTTTTTCCACTGCGAAGAAGAACCATAACTGTACAGCAACGACTACAGGGTGTAAGGAAATCTTTCGCGTTGACCTTGACTTTGAGTTCCAAGGTGAAACATTTTTTCCACTGCCCATGACGCAAAAAACTATGACAAAAAATTAGAAGACTTTTGTTATTCACTGTCAACCGTAATCAATTTCTCCGTGGCGTTCAAAATCGCAGCAGGTACGTCTCAAATTTGGGAAAGTTAACACTAGTTTTACGCAGCACTAACAATGACTATTTTACATTACAAGAATAACATGAATGTATCGATTAAAGTTTGTAGCCATCTTTTAAATAATATATACCCAAAGAAATCTCGATATCCTCAATTTAAAAATATTAGAATCCGTCATTTTGACGGGTCCTCACATAATATTTATAATTCCGACTGTCAACGCGTCCGTCTTTGTCAACGATTTTCACGATTCCAAAATTTTGGAAGAAATTTCGGCTCCTGCGACATTTTTATAGAAGACTCCCCGATACCATTACCGCGCATTAACTAAATTGCAATCCCTCGTGGGCTCGAGTTTCAGTGGACGCCCCATGCTTGTATGGTCTTTTTTTTTCTGCAATGAGTTCCCGATCTTAGATTAGAGTGTGCCTATCAATCTATGCCACGTGCTATCCACACGGAGGAAAAAAGAAAACAGTGTTCAATCAAACGACCCGACATGGTCAGTTTACGAATTACTTATCGTGTTGACTGTCGTGTCGTCCTTATAAACGAGTGACGCGTTTATTTGTCTTGATTTCGTATCGATCTTCCTGCTGATGTAATGAGCATGTTGAGCTTAGGTGTACCCTGTGGCACTAATCGGTTCCGTTACCACTTTGCATAGAACTTTGCAAATAATTAATTAGAAACAGTGCTGGATGAGTAACGAACGCTTTTACGAAGCTACGATTACAATTTATTAAATGCACTCGGTTTGTAAGAGAACCTTGGAACGTGATTACAGTGCAATGTTGCTCGGGTCTCCGAAGACCCAGGCGTCGCGCCGCTCATTGTTCAATCGCCCGTATTTAGGGTGCGGAATACAGTGCGCGAAAAGTGTCCGAAGCTTGGGACTCGTATCAACGAGCATTCAATTCATTTGCGGGGAGTCAATATTGTACAATATCAACAAGCAGTGTGCTCGCGCAACTGTACGCGCGCGAATTGCCCTAATTGCAAACAAACGGCAGAGGTCAGCCCCGGTGTTTGTGTTTAGCTTCTGTACTTCAGTCGTTCTGACTGTTCGGCAATTACAGCGTAAAGGACGTCTTGGCGTCTTCGTTTCGATACCTAATCTGTCGTTGCAATTTAGTTTTCAATGCCCCTCTGTAAAATCCAGCCATTTTAAAAAATGACAACAAGTGAGTAATTTTGACCGAGCTTCAAAAAATATCATAATATCTACAATATAATATAATTATATTGTAGAATCTTGTATTATATTGTAGATCTTAATATAATACAATTTTGTATTCAATGTTACAATGTCTGTGCATTCCTCTGATTTTAGTCGTAATTTATTATATTAAATATCGTAATGATATTTAATATAATATAAATGATTTATCAATCTCATTCTTTGTTAAAGTATTTTCGTAAAAATTGATTTCAGTCGTGCCAAAGTGTGGAAGAAATTCCAATATTTTATCGTGAAGTCAGGACTCCCATCGTGCTATACTCGGTTTTTGCTAACTCCCTGAGTACATAACCTATCAACTCGACGCTTATTGTTCTAAGATATCAAAATATTTATGGACGAGCACTTTTGTCTGCCAGAATCGAGGATGTTTCGAGGTGGAGCGATGAAATTTTTTTCAAATTAAAGCTGAAGCTTTGTAGAATATGGGAAAAATAGGGAGATTATTACCATCCAATCATTTCAACGAAAAAATGATTTCATTAGTCACAAAAATCTATTTTTCGCAAAATTCTGAGGTCGTAGACAAATTTTGAGACCAGATCTGAAATCAGCGTGAAAAAATCCTTGGGAAATGATATATAGCATGTTAAAGAAAAATTTTTTCCGCTCGTGGTATTGGAAAAACCAAAATTTTCTTGAGTTCCAGGTTTAACGAATTTTCTCAAGGTTAAAAAACTTTTGTACAACAATCTCCCTATTTTCCTATATTCTACAAACTTTGAGCTCTAATTTAAAAAAAAATTCGTCGCTCTACCTCACTCCTATCGAAAGTTCCTTGATATTGAATCCGATTTCGTCCAAATTGCCCACTGTGACAGCAATAGTACAAGACCGACTTTGTGGCCTGACTTTTACGACGATAAGATAGCGCGTCGTATTCTATTTTCTCTCTCCCTCTCTCTGTCTCGAAAAAAAAAGAAAGTAAAAAGGTTTTCGAGGCGCGAAGATTCACGGTGCTCGTCAGAGAAGAGAGACACAAAGGGAGTACACGTGGAAGATCTCGGAAGACACCCCGCAGCGATTTCGCGTCCGGATAAGTTCCGGACGAGCGGGTCGCCGTTGGAAAACCGTCCGCGACGAGGAACAACTGCAGGAAAGTTTTTGCGGGGGAATCCGATGGTTTCCATGTCGCAATGCGGGGACCCCAGTCATTAAGCGCATTGCCTGCCTAACCGGACGTTGGCCCCTACACGCGACGTTGTTGTTCTCGCGTGTCCGGGAATTCGCGTAGCGACCATAGTCGCGTTCCTACCCCCGGGGAAATGCTCTTTTTCTTTTAAAAATATCGTGTACCGGAGCATTCCGACCAGCCCCGCCGATAAAAACTTCGGAAACCGAGCAATTAATCCGGCCCGCTCTGGCTCACAGCGCGAGACGTACTGTTTCGCATGCGTTCGAGTTTTGTATAAATGGAAATTGCTTTCGGTGGGCGACTTAAATTTTCGTGACACCTTCAGCGACACATTCGGCGCGTTTCCACGATTAAAATGACACCGAACACGGTACCGTTCGGATTGCATTCGCGCGTTTAATCCGCGATTAACTGGAACCTCGATTATCCGAACGGTTCTAAACGCCGCCGCAACCTTCCCCCCGCGCGCGCGGATAATTCGATAGATTTTAATTACACTTTAAACAACGGGACGTAACGGCGAGCTGCCTTCGTGTTCGCCTCGATAATTCGGTTTTGATCGTCGTCATCCGGTGAGGCTGGTAATTGATTAAGTAATTTCATTCTCGCTTCTTTCGACGACGGTAAATACGGTGCGTCGAGCACCGTTCTCGTTTAATTATTAACGACGTTTATACCCGATTTCGCCAGATATGCCGGGCACACGGTATCGCGGAAAAAGGTAAAATGTTTTTTCCCAGAGGAAACGCGAACACGCCCCGCTGCCCCGAACTATAACCGATTCTTTTGCCATGGTTGAAATAAATATCGTATGGAACACCGTGTCTCTTATTACGAATCCCCGAGAAGCCAATTATTGATTCCGGGAAATGCAAGTCACATCCACCGAGTAACAAGTTTCACGAAGTCGAGAGGCAGCGGGAAACGGAATATCGTTAATAAACATTAAGTATTCGTTCCAGCTTGAATTTTCAACGAGCTTTTAACGAAATGGTTCTCCTTAAATTTTCAGCAAGTTGTTCTTCTTATGGTTTACACAGGACGTTTCATTTCACTCTGCCAATAACTGTCTTGTTTCTCGCTGCGATTGCCCTCGAGTGACCTTGAGTGACCTCTACGATAGGTCATTCGTCTTGAAACGCTCCATCAAAATGTAAATAAGAAACCGTATCGTTCCGTTTTGAAAAAGGAAACATTACTGTTAGCCACGTCTCGAGAAATATGACCTTCAGATGACCTTCAGCCGCATAGACTAATTTTTTAAAATGCGTCGTACGCTTTTTGTTATAATTTCAACATCGTACGTGAACTCTGGTTTATTTGCACATTCGAAAAATAAGGTACGTTAAATAATAGTATTAACAGCAAAATTAATGAAGTTATAACTAATTAGAATATGCATTTCCAGTGCAACAAATCAACGGTTAGGTGTTTTGGTGTTACAGGAGGAAGCGACAGCGATGATTATTGTAAACATTAAAAATGAGGAGCGAAAGGATGGATGATTAAACGAAAATTCGGCTAAGAGTTGTGCGGGTGCAATATTACCTTTTTACAACGTGCCTGGACGCAGTGCAGAATACAAAGGTAGATCCACAACGTATGAACGAGCATGAACGAACGTGATCGAATATACTACCGTGCGTGGGCGCTATTGCAAACACCGCTGAACATGGAGAAACATATTCGCACATGGTTTATTCGTTCTTGGTAACAGAAAGTAAAATACCCGTTTGTGCTGTCTGCGCTCGCGCGTGATACCAATTCGGGTTTCTTTGTTACTCTAACATTATTACCGTTCCATTTAAATTAACTATTACCATTTAAATTCCCAAGTTTTTATTTCCGTACGAACTGTACCATAATTAAATACTGTAGCACTTTATCGCTAAAAATTAAGTAAGAAATTCGTTCGGATTCTATACTACACTATACTACGTTATACTATACTATACTTTACTATACTATAGGATAGTATACTATACTTAACTGTACTATAGCATACTATACTATACTTTGCTATACTATAGCATGCTATGCTATACTACACTGTAGTATACTATACTATACTTTACTACACTATACTGTATTATATTATACTATACTATATTATACTGTACTGTACTGTACTATACTTGTACTTATACTATACTATACTATACTATGCTATACTATACTATACTATACTATAATATACTATACTATACTTTACTTTACGTTACTTTAGTTTAATTTTAATTCCATTTTGCATAACGGTCCGCAGCCTAGTAATTACGCTTGCAGTATTGAAAAAAGAAACTGTTGCATACACCAAACGATTTCTATGAATAATCGGCATGCAGGCGTGCGTTCGACGCTTTGTTAATTTCCGAGAACACCAACTTACACTCAACACATTTCGTGCAACAAGTATACAACACACACTGTTCGTTCTTTATATGGCTGAGCACAATACCTGCCGGTTGTTATTCGCACGTAACACTTTCAACGGATTTTCTGTTTTTTTTTTTTTTTTTATTTTTTGGTAACGTTCGTTTCCCCGACGCGACGTGTCGGGGAAAAGTGCGAGCGACGATTATTTCGGAAGAGTCGCCTCGATGTTTCAAGGTGTCGTTCTCGTATATCCGAATAAACAATTTACAGTAAACGTGTCAAAAATATGTTGTGACTCTGGTTGCTCCCGATGGCTTCACTGTCTTCTCGACTATATTAATTGACTGGTGTCTTCTATACGGAAATGGCCCCCATGGATAATTGATAAATTCGATACGAGATAAAAATGATGTTTAGTCATTGATTCCCTCGGTGATGATCTTCGTGTTGGTCCACGCGCGTTCTAATTCGGTAAACGTTTTTAGGTACAGTGGTCGAGGACAATGATGGCTCTTCTTTAATTTAAACGGCTCGGGCTGTTTCGCTTGGCTGCAACAAAGATCGCACCGATGTTTTCTCGTTAGATCGGACACTGGATCGTTCCCTCTCGTTGCTCCGTCGATTCTCGTGATAGGAGACGGCGTAAATAGGAATTTTATCTGGCGACTGGGAACGTTAAATTGCGATCGGACCATTATTTCGTGGCGGAATCGTTCAAATGCTGTCGGCGGTTTTAGTGTCGGAGAATGGGGCAACGGTGGTCGCTGAGAAGTGATAGTGTCAAACGCCTCTACGACAATGGCAAATTTTTTTTCGTCACTGAATCCACCGTAGATGAAAAGATTGAAGCTTCCTCTTTGAAATGAGCCCTCGAACGTCACTGTAGGATTTTTTCTAGCCGTTTTACTCAAGTGTGAAGAATAATGATTTCTTAATGAGCCGTTTCCGGGTGTTTCAAGGTTATTCAAGGTCACGCTGGGTACCCCAGCAGATTTGGATCACGTGAATCGTAGCAGGTACTACTTGTCAGATAGGTGCGTACAGTAGGAGGAAGAATCATTCTTATTTATTGACGAGATTTCAAGGTCATCGGTTTTTTTTTTGGAAATTCTACATATTTTGATCAATATTCTTGTAGATCACGAAGAGACGAATCCAACGAGTATAATAACCATACCGTTTCGATCATTCAGTTTCGAGATATTCGTGTCTGAAAGGTAACATAATCGATGCTTTCAGACACGAATATCTCGAGACTCAATGATCAAAACAGTATGGTTATTATACTCGTTGGATTCGTCTCTTCGTGCTCTACAAGCATATCGAAGAAAATATGTAGACTACCGTGTAAAAAAATGGAGGGAACACTGGTAATAAATTTCTGAAACGAATGACTTCGAGAAGACACTCTATGTATGCGAAAATTGTGGGAATTTCACGAAATGAATCAATATAAAATTTTTGTAATCAAATCCTTGGAATAAAGTGTTTCGTCTTTAATTGCGGTTCTAGCGAAATTATAGATTAAGAAATGGACATTGGCTAGTGTTCTCTTAATGGCAAAGGTGGTTAACTCTATTTTTTCGATGCTGGTACGGTTATCGGTGCACGCACAATTATAGTTGACCGCGTGGAAACGGGTTCATGCCGCCGGGCCGAGGACAATCGTTCGGGAACCGCAGGCTGGGTCAAATTAGGCGCACACTCGAACACAGCAAAGGGACGCTAACAACCGGCACACCATTCAGCATGGTCCGCGTTCGTTTTTCGTTTAACGAAGTTGCAACCCTGATGAATCTCTGCACGAGATAGTCGCATTGCCGTTTCTCGGGCAAAGGTGGTCGCGTCCCTTAGATTTATGGTTCCCATTCGAAACTGTTTCCCTCGCATACAGGTACCATTTTGTGGGATGTATAGCTTTCTAAATGTTCCAAATTCCGAGCCTCGAATCAACAAAGTCAAACATTAATCTAATGTATAAACTAACCAACCAAAAGAACTATTTTCAAAGAAAATATTTTTACATAATTTAGGAAAGTTGTGTCGAAAAAAATTCACACGTGTCTCGGTTGTATTAGCAACTAATAACTTGTACGTTTTCCGCAAACTATGTCTCTATAGAGTAAATGTTGACGGATCGATCAAAATTCCAATTTCAGAGAGCAATCTGGAAATCTCGGATCAAAGAATCCGCGGCATGCTTGGCTCGCGAAATGTTTGAGATTATGCGTATATTCTTTCGGAAAAAGAGAACGACGCTCGTTTCTGGGAAAGCTATTACGCGCACGTATGAATATGAACTTTGAAAGCGAATGATCCTTATCGGAGCATAAGACGATTACATTTCAAACCAATTTATGAAAATCAGAGTCGTACCCAAAAGTATATTATCGTGTTATTTCTTTCCAAAATAATATACAATATTAAATATATCATCGCATTACGTCTTTCCACTGTTGTGCACAACATTAAACTTTTAATGTGTCGAATGCATCAGATGGCAACGCATTGTGGCGAAACGGATGATCTATTCACACTGTGCAATTCGTATTGTGCACCTAGGTGCATACATACTGGGCATCCGTGCAGTTACTGAACAGCACTCTATCGCACAAAGATAGAACAACGAACAAAGTGATATTATTTATTACGAACAACGTAATTGTACAAAACGTTAAGCTCTCAAGCCATCGGAACAATTAAAGAGAATCGTTGCACCATTTCCAACTCGTTAAAATGGTCCCAAGAAAAAGTGCATTTAATCGCTAATTTCAGAATTACATTTAATCTTGCACGAAGACTCACAGTCGAATGACACTAAATATTTATGGGGGGAAATGATAGATAGCTACTTCGTGAACACCTTGTATATCAACCGGTAGATCCTCCTTTTCATGTTGCGCCGAGCCATGCCCCTTTGTGCTATACTCGAGACGGTTTTCGAAATAAGAATAGATCAGGATGCCTGCATCGAACTGTCACCAGAACTATGAAAACGACAAAGGAAACGTCGAAGCTATGGAACGCAATTTGATAAAGTGCATGTGCAATAAAACAGACCACTTTATGCGTTCATAACAAAAATTTGTACGGTGAAAACGCATTTAAAGAAATTACTTTTGCACAAAAATTCACACAATAAACACTATTTTTCGTTGACTTATCACCCGTATAATAGTTTCTGCAGCTTGAAATTATTGCGGGCAATTTTTATTTTTATTTCTCACAACAAATACTATTTCTCGTTCACATTAATCATCACCAAGTATTTTAATAATAAATACTATTTTTCTTTGACTGATTCTGTGGCTTGAAATTAATGCGGGCAATTTTCATTTTTATTTCTCACAACAAATACTTTTTCTCGTTGACATTAATCATCGCCACGCAGCACGAAGATTTAAAAAAAAGTAAACGAACGTCTGCGTGGCTTTTGCAGCTTGCAACGCGGGCAATGTTCATATTGAAATTTTAATAATGAATACTATTTTTCTTTGACTGCATTATTCGGCCGCGTACAAAGCTGAGCTTAACACGCGCACGCGGATATTGCGCAGGATTCGATGCAGTTATTTGCTGGCCGTGTACACATGATACTTTCGTCGAAATACAAATCATCGTGTCATAGGAGACTGAGCCGATGGAAATCCGCGGAACTTTTGGTATCGCCGGGAACGTGGAAATTTAACAAACTCGAGTTGCATTTCGTGTATATTGATTTGTATCGCAGGCGTGCACCGCGTGCACCGCGTGTTACTCCTCCGATTTCCGTGTGTTCTCGCGGGCGACACCGACCCAGCCAACAAAATAAATATTTTCAATGCGGTTCCGGACACGAATTCTGTTTATACCCCAATCGGAATACGCGTTTGAATACTTTAAACAAGTTACGGAATACTCCAATTATCAACCGCGGCGGGTGTTAATATTAATTAGCGGACCATAATAGCCATTGTTGTTCGTGGAGTCTGTTTTACGAAACACAAAGAACCATTTGCATTAGCGGAATCTGCAAATTGATGCTGGTTACTTATTAATTACCGGTTAATTATTGTTTCCAGAACGATCCGTTTACCATTGAAACAGTTTCATTTTTGTACGCGAAATCTAGACATTTCTGAAAATTAGTTTAAACAATTATCTTTGAAAGAATCAAACTTTTGTCGGTTTTAATTGTCTATGGTGTACAGGGTGAAACCAATGTAGGGTGACCACTTGTTGAAGTAGAATATTTTCCAATCGCAGTTGAGCTTCAACGACCTTGACTGACCTTGAGCCCTGTTTGTAAATAGAGAAGTATATTGGTCCGAGAAACAGAGTTGACCTTCGTGTGTGTCCTCTACGCGTCCGCTTACAAAGAAGACTATTGAAATGGAATCATGCCACCCTCGAAACCACGCAAATTTCAGCCGAGTTCAGAGTTATTCGGGCGTCCCACCATGTATATAATTCTAATATAATCTATTGGAGAGACTTCGCATCCGGTCAATCACGTCATTACCACGACAATTACATATGATTGATTGGTTTGGCGAACCGCAATAGCGGAATGGCAACAACCGTTCAGATATGAAACGCGATTCCAAATGATCCGGATGATTTCGTAATCGTGAGAGGCGATAGACACGACCAGCCCACTGTGTAATTAACCTAATCGTTAAGCCGAAACGCACCGAACCATTCTTGTCACAGGAAAATAGTGGGAAATTGTTTCTCAGAAATATTAAAAATTTACCGATATACAAACGCAAGTCCCATAAAAAAAGTAATTAAAATTAAAGAAGTTTTGTCATTGGATTGAAAGGCGATAGACACGACCAATCCTCGGTGTAATTAACCTAATCGTTAAACCCTAACGCACCGAACCACTCTTGTGACAAGAAAACAGTGGGAAATTGTCTCCCAAAAATATTAAAAATTTACCAATATACAAATGCAAATCCCATAAAAAAATAATTAAAAGTAAAGAAATTTTGTCATTTGTTGTGGTCTCTCACCGATACCTGGCTGACCCGTGTTATGTTTACACTCCTGGGCGACCGAAGCTTCTCGCGGTAGTGGGGGCAACTCCGCGACGTTTATCGCGCAGGCCTTGACGACGTATACAGAGAAGTGGTGGTATTATTAATTCAAATCGACACGTGACATTTCACTATTCTTTCTGGTGAATTCTTCCGATTCAGCACGACCGGAAAATGGTGTAATTAATCCGGGAGCAATCGGATTGACCTTATCGTCGCTCAGATTGCTTCGAACGCGAGGAGCAGAGGCCGCTGAACGGGGAAGATAGATCGGGTCGAAGTCTCATCGGTCTTCTTGTGTCGCGTATGCCGAGCAATTAGGCGAGAAAAGCCACTCGGAGAAGAAATCTCCGACTTGAAAATGGAGGAGACAGGAACCTGCTGAAGCCCGCGAACCAACCTGCCAGGTTGCGCGATACCTCATCATGGCAGACGGATGACTATGCACGCTTTCATCCAACGTCTCATTTCTCCGGAGCCTCTGGCTATGAACTAGGATTGCAGGCGACACTCGGATTATAAAGGGAGAGACTATCAGGCTAGCACTAGAATGGCGGACATGTTGCTTTATGATCCATGCAATAAGGTAATGGAGCCGGCCATTAGATATTCTGATTTTTTCTTTTTCTTTGTATTGCGTCCGAGAAGGTCAATGGCGACGTCGAGCAAAGATCAAAAAAGAAATATTTAAACGAAGCTCGCCGAGTGCAGAGTGATCGAAGAGTGGACCTAGGCTGCCATAAGGACTCCCAAGGTTAAGTTGTCATAACTCCCTAACAAAAAATCGTAGAAGGTCCATACTGACCTCATTTTGAAGCGCATAATTTCTACTTTCAGAGATAGTGTGGCGATCTTTCCGAAAAAATTACTAAACCACGCAGTAGGTAAGTAAATAATCCGTGTAGAGACCCTCATCCGAAATAGGGCGAAAGCCGGTCCCGAGCCATCGTCTTATATCGAAATACATTAGTGAAATATATGTGTGAGTCGGTAACGACCCCGCCATAGGCCTAGAACTCGCTGGAGAAGGTTGAATAAAAAATCGTCGCAACCGGAAGTCGCTGAAGGTACATCCGCCTGGCTAGGTTTTTTAAAATTGTCATAACTTTCGAACAAAAAATCGTAGAAAGACCACACTGGACTTATTTTAAAGCGCTTAATCTCTACTTTCAGATAAAATATAACAATTTCTCCCAAAAAAATTCCCCATCAGGCAATAATTGTCAATCCATATTTTAAATTTTAATTCAAATTCAAGTAAGCCTACAGGCACTAAAAAATTCTTTCGAAAACTAAAAACAAGTCGGATTCGAGTACAGAATTACCCCCTCTCCAATGTGCCCTGCAAACTCACGATTTTCGCTGTTGTTCAACCACGAAGTAAAAGTCTGCCGCTGTAATTTTAAATGAAAAATCGTCGCGACGCGAGAGCGTTTGATCGCTTCGCGGATCAGCGTTCCGCAGGACGACGGCATGAACGATCAAGGACACGTGTTTGCGAATCACCGGTCCAAGCGGAGCGCGCGCGCGCCATCTCATTGCGCGGCCTGAAAAACCGTCGGAAATCCCCGATACTCGCGCGCGTTTCCGCCCCTGGAAGAAGGCAATCAGAGAATCCCGTTCAAACACGGCGCTGCAATTACGACATTCGATCTGTTTTGCAGCTTCTGCTTCCGGGCTGCTCCTTTCGCGTAATTACTCGGCGACCGCCGCGGACGACACCTGCCTACTAATTCCGCGTCGGACACCGCACAAACAGAGGACACAACCATTAATCGCGGAGCTTTTCATCCGGGACCGTTGTACGCGGCACACGGGCCACCGGCGAAGACGGTTTTAGAGTGCTAGATTAAATTAGAGCCCGACTGTCGTCCCCCACAGCTTGATCTTTAACGAACCTGTCCGGCGCCACAAAGGACGAAGAAACGAAGGGGAGGATCCCCTCTATCTTCTTGATTCCAGTTTTCCACGTCTAATTGAACTCGTTCCGAGGGGGAACACCGGCCCCGGAACCGTCTGCGCAACGAAATTCTTTTCCGCGCAGCCCAGCGTCAATTTTTCGAAAATTCCGAACGATTTCGAACGTGTCATGCGATAACGTACGCATTGAAACGGTAAACATATGTAAATCATAGATTCGAAAGAGCGATACGGCACGTCAGAACCTGAAAAATCATCGAAATCATAAATAAAAGTTCGTGCAGCCATCAGAATAATAATTTATGGAACTAAAAGTTTCCGAATTTATTTGAGCACAGAAATAATAAACTAGGATATCCTAAAGAAAAAAATTTGCCGACGAATTACAGTGATTCCCCTCTATATGTCGCCAAGGCCTGGATGATAAACGTCGCGGGATTATCCCCACTACTGCCTGGTATATCCTCTAAGAGGCCACAAAGCTCGAGAGTCCTACATATTTTTGTAAAGTCGAGTGGGTCAAAGAATAGTCCAGTGACCACTCTGTATATGGCGCCGAGGCCTGGATGATAAACGTCGCAGGATTAACCCTACTACCGCCGGGTATTTCCCCTAAAGGGCCACGAAGCTCGAGAGTCCCACACTTTTCGAAGAGTGCATGGCTCCGTGGGTCAAAGAATAGTACAGTGACTTCTCTATATATGGCGCCGAGGCCTGGATCATAAACGTCGCGGGATTATCCCCACTACCGCGAGGCGCCCCGAAGCTCGAGAGGCCTAGGTCCCACACTTTTCGAAGAGTGTATGACCGCGTGGGTCAAAGAATAGTACAGTGACTTCTCTATATATGACGCCGAGTCCTTTATGATAAACGTCGCGGGATTGCCCCCCTACCGCGAGGCCCCCCGAAGCTCGGACGCCAAGGACTGTAAACATAACACGAGTATGTGTCCTTGATATACGACGCTGGCCAAATCCGTGTTGATGACATATATCGAGAATTCGCTGTATTCTTCCATTGAGAGCTCCGTATTACCAGGGACGGTGATAAACGGAATCATCGAATTGTCCAGCTGGATTTGTTGTTTCTCGGCGAGATGGAAAAATTTTAATCTCGGTTCGAGTTGCGTTGGGGAGCATTGACGGAACGTCGGAGGCGTAAAAATGGCCGTGCCGCCGGGAAGAAGTGAAAAGAAGACGAAGTCGGAGCATTTTTATTTCTTTTCCGAGGGAACGAGCAGTCGAAGTGGAGCCGCGGCTTAAATTAAATGTCCGAGCGGCGGCCCTGAAAGTTCGCGGGACGCGAACGAAAAAGAATTTCAATCTTCCAGTATGATCAAGGACG
>CM052136.1:7502088-7513568 GCA_028454255.1 Halictus ligatus
TGTTTTCATAGGCAAACGAAGAATAGTTAAATTGTTGAATATGCGTTCTGGTAAAGTGCAGCACACGAACCAGAAGACAATGACCTTCGATTAGAAGATGTCAAGCAAATGTCTGAGAGTCAGTGTCAACGAATGATGACGTATCGGCTGATTGTGGTGATTGTGAGAGCTCGTGCACGTGACCTCAGCTAATACAGGTCATTGCCTGGATTTTTCTCGACAAGTATGCTGCGGAAGTGTGTCTGGAAAATCTTTCTATTCCCGAGTATGCTTGTGCTTGCTTCGAAATTGTTGTCACAGCGTTCTTCGAAATCCTGATCACTTTAGGTCTCGATAAATATGTGAATTATTGTCGAAATATCTATATCTATGGTATTAATTCGTGAGTAATTGTAACTTTGCCTGGCATTCTAATCTTTTAAGGAAAGTAATTAACTTCTCACATTTCCACCCTCACCTCCAGTTTGATTGTTTACGAGTTTAATATTTAATGTATTCACCGCCACGCCCGTTGCCGGGCAAGGGAGCGCGAATATTTCATCTCGGCGGCGTTCTAACAGCTTCCTTAATCTCGCAATGGAGTCATAAATGTATTTTCCTCCGCCGAAATCGAGTTTAAAGCCCGAACAACGCACGCCCCCCCTCGTAAACTGACTGAAAGCTGACTTTTGAAAGGAATTTCTTTCGAGAATTTCCCGGTTTCGCGGCAACGACACTCGAAATGTCAAAAGCACAGCGGTAAACGTGCAGGGGAAAGGTCAGCCAACGAAAGAAGCAATTACGATGCTTTCGAAAGCTCTCCGATATTGGAACGCTGCTCCGCAAAAACCGTTGAATTAAGCAAATCCTAAAGACGATTAGCTCCGCAACACAAACGTCCTGCTCTCCCGCTAAACGCAGTGCACACACTTCGAAACTAAACTTCCGAAACACGGCCCAATCCGATTCAGCCGAAATTTGGTCACTAGGTTGATTATACATTAAACACACGTTTCTCCAAAGGATTTTTGCCGGTCTCGAGAAATAAATTTTAAGCGACGCATTGAACGAGTGCGATTTGAGGTTTTTACGTCACATTTTCGATGATTTCTCCGCGGTCTATTCAAGGTCAAATTGTACTGAATTATAGGGAGAAATTCATTAGTTTTTGGAGGAAATCCGCGTCACGTACACTCTGGTATTTGCCTAAAGGTTAAGTCAACCCGGGAGTTCGTGCAAGTTCAAGCCTTCAAAACGAGAAAACGATTCTCTGAACTTTCGACCGGCGCCCACTTGACAAAAGTTTCGCGAAGTAATGAAATAATGACTCCCCCGTTCGCAGCAACTTTTGTTCCGCCTCGTCTTAGGCGAGTCGACGTCCAAGCAAATTCGGTTCGATGCACCATCAATACGTTTGACAGTTTCCGCCCACGTGACCTTGTGATGTTCATCCTGCTGTAACCACTATACAGGGCTATACAGGGTGTCCTCGAATTTTCCTGTGTTGCGAACACTTTCTACAAAGTTGGCATAAAACTGCAGATAATCGTAAAATCACTATAACAATAATAATATTTACATTGTTAATATTCACAATATTGTCTTTCGATCCAATTACATCAAACACATTTTCGTTCTAATCCTCGTTGGCGACTCAGTTTGCCCTTTTTTAAATTTTTTATTCCAAATCAGTGGTTCTCAAACTGGGTGCCGCGCCTTGTCCCAAATGCCTAGCCGATAAAAGTCCCAGAACTGTCCCCACTGCCGCGAGGGTATAGGATCAGAATATAGGGTAATATAGGACAAAGAATACCTCCTGGACGATATATGTCCTTGGCTAGACCCGTGTTTTGGACATGTATCGAGTAAACGCTGTATTTACAGTTTTCCAAACAGTTTTCCAAATCAGTGATTCCCAAACTGGGTGCCGCGCTTCTTATACAGTGTCTACTCTATGTCCCAAATGCCTAGCCGATAAAAGTCCCAGAACTGTCCCCACTTCCGTGGGGGTATAGGATCAGAATATATGATAATATAGGGTAAAGAATATCTCCTGGACGATATATGTCCTTGGCTAGACGTATGTTTTGAACATGTATCGAGTAAACGCTGTATTTACCAGCTGTAAAAAGCCAAAAAAAATTAGTAACAATAATAGAGGTGCCGTGAATTTCGTTTACTATTTTCACCTAAACGACGAACGCCATCTGTTTGTAGTTTTTTTTTTCGTAGTTAACGAACGTAACAATTGTAGTGCGTTCATTCATCTAACGGCGTTCATTCACTGGACGAGGAAACTGCGTCGCGCTGGAACATAGTTCGGCTCACCGGGAATTGATTAAAACGGTCGCCACCCCTTGTCTAGCATTCCCGGAATGAAATGAATCATTCATCCGGCAACATTGGCCGCAGTCTTTTCCGACCTGATCGAGGTCACCGCTTAACTGCCCCAGGCGCCGGTTCAATCCTGGACACCCCCTTTTCCTAGCCGGCCTCTCAATCAGGATCTCCGCGAGCAACTGAGCATCGGAAGGTGACCTCGACCGGCACAGCTCGTTTCGCAGGTGCGAATATCGCATCTCCGTCCAATTACACTCCGCGCACAATGCTGACAGACACAATGCGAAACCGTGCAAATCTACCAGTTACGAAACAGAACTTGTCCCACCCGTGACATATACGGCAGAGAATTATTTTTCAGTAAACGAAACGCACGTGTGCACGTGCAGCTACTCCGGGGGAACATTGTTATGACGTTCTCAACGTGAAGAAAAAACTATTACGGAACGGACGCAATTTTTATTTAACTTCTGCTGCCCACGATCGTTGCAAAACAGTCGTATTTTTAAAATATAGAATCTATAAAATATAATATATAAATAATATATAAAATATTTAGTTTTGTTTTTTTTTTATTTACATTTATTCTTCTGTAAATAATTTCGAATTTTGAATGGTGTCTTCTGACCCACTTTGCTCGATTTTACCAGAAAATGGACCTACCCTTTTTTGTGTCTTGTAGTGTTATAGTCTTGTAGTGTCTGTAGCGTGGAAGCCCTACAAAAAATGGTTTAAAATTTGAAAAATGGGACTTTCGTCGTTCAGCGCACAGTGTATAAATTCCGATTATCCGTCGGCGAACCGTAATTCCGCTCGCGCATTAACGATGGTTACGATAACGAGCCGATAAATTGCTTCAAAATATAATTAATAATAGCACTAATGGGATTCCAGAGAATGTCCGGATCGCTCGGACGGGTATTACGGTGCAGAAACGAAGCGGCGGCGTAAGAATACGCGTCCCTGTTGGATTGAAAATCGAAATTCAACTTTCGGATCGCAATGTTTCACTCGTTGTCATTTACGGTGGAATGAAATTCAACCGGTAAAATACAAAACTGCGAAGACGTCGAACCAATTCAACCGTATTACAATTTGTTCGAATTCTCGAAAGATGAAATGCATTTTCATTGAACTCGACAAAATTTGAGATTATTACTTAGTAAAACTATTAAAACAAGAAATAAATTTTCATTGAACTTGAATTATTGTCGACTAAATGAATTTATTAAAAGAAGAAATAAATTTTCAGCGAGCTTGAAAGAATTTGAGATTATTTTAGATTATTGTCGACGTAAGAAAGTTCTCAGAAGAAGAAATAAATTTTCACTAGAAAAATGTAAGACCTCGGGAGTGTTGTTCAAAATAAAAATTGTCGAGGTCAGTTCTGAGAAATCAAAGTTGAAATGACAACTTTCGAAATGCACTTTGCAAATCAAGTGTGCCATTCTTTCCGCCGTTACTGCTAATCATCTTCCACCAATTACAAGAAATATTGCATCATGCACGAATACACTTCTAGTTGTTATGAAGCAGATCGCTTTCAATGTATTTTCATATATATATATTTATTTATTTATTATTGAGATTCGACCTGTACAGGAATTGTTTCAAGTGAATTAGTTTTCCCGTTGCTCTTAATTATCTCCACCAATTACAGGGAATATTGCAACGTGAAAACTGTGCATTTACGAGAACGCTTTCCATCGTTGTTGCCAGGCAGAATGTTCTCCACGAATTTACCTGTATTTATTGTTGCGAACAGAAAAATAACTGCGTCTCAAAATGTCTTTCTACAGTCAATTTATTTTCATATTCTCGCTGTTCGTGTCCGGCCTCGAAGATCGCCGAGGCGAACAGCAGAGACGAATCTGCGTTCGAAGGAGCGGTAAAGTGATTCATTCCGACTTCGAAACCGGAAAGCTCGATAAAATCGCCTCACCTGTTGCAAGCACGTAAGTGAAATTATCGGCCGACGTCCAAACCGAGTTTAAACGGGCAAGATTGCTAAGTGATTTTGCATCACGATTCGTATCGGCGGAGTAAGCGGTCTAAGGAATACAGGTCGGCTCAAAATCGATGGGACGGATCGATTTTACACGGTCAACGAAATTTTACGAGGTTAAAAAATTCCACTAAATCCCCCTCCGAAAAATCGTGCATCAAGTTTTGAGGTTAGGTTGCTGCAGTCCTCAAATCCGTGGTGGATCCGATCAAAAAGAAATGCAAACGTGCGGATAAAAATTAAACATTCCTCAAGACGAAGAAATTTCCCCAAAAAAAATAAATAAATCCGCGTCTACGTGCGCAGAAAATCCGATCATTTCGGAACCATGCGCGTTTGAATTATTTTCCATGAATATTTCGTATTAGCGAATTAGACTCGTTCGACTTGGCAAATTTGACCGTCGGTGTAGCGCAAATTGCCGGGCATGGATTATTTAAGCGTGCGCCTAAGTGCGCGCGGCGCAAGTCGTAGGCTGGGATTGTACCTTGATTCATGGACTTCGTTAGGCGAACAAAGCCGTTGCACTTGTTGTTTGTCGAGCCATTTCCTTTTGAGGGATCCGCTCGAGAGTTACTTCTGTCCCTCGCGTACCTCCTAGAAATACTCTTCCGCCGGTATGGTTGCAACGGACCTCGTTAATTACAAGGCCCTCGCATCATGTCGCCGAACGAGCTGCTCTCCTACGCGTCATAAAACTGTTCGATAAACCGATACGAACCTAAAAATTTAACATTTAAGCAAAATTTAACATTTCACATTACACCGCGGTGCCCGGAGTTTCGTCGACATTTTTCCACCTCTCTGTTACAGTTTTTAAATCGAATCGGCGCGCAAAGGTTAACTAAACACCGACTGTGCATCCCCTGGAATTGTATATTTCCGTTCCATATATAAAATAAACGTTCCGCGTAAACGAATGAAACAAAGCCCCCCCGAACACTGTTTTCAAATCGTTTCAAATTAATTCTTTCGAACCCAATCGTTCTCCGACACGATTGCAAACATTTCTGCCACGACGTCTGAATGGACCTGTAGTAAATTGCGAAGTTTATGCCCTAATTTGCATCCTCGGGTGTCCAGAAATTCGCTTTAAATAATATAAAAATCCCTTTAAATTCTGTTTCATTTAAATTTATCGGTACGGTCCCCTGCGAACCTAAATGACCCGATCATAAATTGTCCAATTGAAATCCTGGAAAAAGTGGAGCACATTTCGAAAGTTCCATGAAAAATATTCGAAATCCGTTGACGACGAAACATTTCGACCGCAAATTTCCGCGAGTTAATGATCCCGATGACAAGAAAAAATGTCAACAAGTTCAACAAGTGGAACCAACTGAACACTATCGATTCGGGCCCGTGCCTTTTGCCAGCCCGATCGTCTCTTCTCGAATATAAATAACAATAAACCGTGTGTACTTTTGTAAACAGTCGAGCATCGTTTGGCAACGATTTTGCGCGCGGATGTTTGCGCTGTTCGGCCGTCGCGCGAAATTTATTTAGGTGTTATCGCCTCCGGATTCGGGATTAAAATCATCGTCATTCTCCGATCCTGCGAATGTTTCACATATCCCGGCCCGAAGAGCAACAAAAACAGGTCGCGCTGCATGATCCGCGGATTTTTGTTTACCTCCCCCGGAGTCCAGCGTTTCGACCAACGCTGAAAACCGATACACTGTGTTTTCAGAAACAGCGTGTGCTCTAATTATCACCGGGACATGTAAACTTCGCGTCGCCGGAACGGTTTTTTCGAAAAAGAAATCGATAAGCGTTCGACATCCCCTGCGCTGGAGCACCACATTTTCGGCGGAAGTTTGTCGATGCTTACCCTGTCATAACTCGGCGAGAAAAAATCGTACGACGATCATTCTCCGCTCATTTTAAAGCGCGGAGCCTCTACTTTCGCCGTGTTTCGTTACAATTTTTTCTGGACTTTCGGAATAGCGGGAAAAAGCGAATGTAGAGTCTCGAAAATTTTTCGACGTCAAACTTTCGATAATTCGTCAACTTCAGCCGACTCCAGCGACGTTAAAAAATTTTTTTCTGGTCTGAAATCACCGCGGATTTAAAGACTGGAATCTCTACTTTGCGACAAGCTTTGAAATTTTGACGTAAGATTTTTTGTCACCGCTTTATTGAATTTTGAATGGGAAGTCCGCCGCCGGAGGAGGTATCCTCGTTTCTCCATTTTTCTACGTGATACAGAAGAATTTAAAAAAATACTAATTAAGGGCTCTTAAAGTAGAGGCTTCAACCGACACAATGAGCTAAAAGTGATTGTTGTACGAATTTGTTTCGCGAAGTTATAACAATTTAAAGGTGAAGGACCTCGACAAGAGGTTCCTACAATTTTGAACGCTACAACGAAATTCTAATTTAAATAATAATTTTCGCAGTAATAATAATGTCCAGCATTCCGATTCCGTGCAATGAATTTCTGGATGCAGTTCAGTCAAGAACGCGAAATAAATGTGCAATCGGCTGACCGCTCTAACGCGAAGTATAATACACAAATCCATTCGACCGCGAAGATTAATCTGCGCAACGCGGCAGTCAGCTCGATTTAAACAATCCTTTAAGCAAAAACGAAGGGTGAGAATACCGATAAGTTCGAATAACAAATGCATCCCCGAGCGCGCAACGACGTCGACATAAATTCCCGCGAGCAGGACAATAATACAAGAACAGGCCGTCGCGATAAAAGAGTCCTTGGCGGAGGATTCCCTCGCGTTGCGCGTGGCGTCGCGAGTTTATTTCAACAAGATTTTTAAGCTGCAGTTATTCCCGCGTCGCGATATTACCGAGCATAAACTATTTCCCGGTTTACGGCGCCTTAAAGCGGCCGACCCAACGCGAACGCCGTTCCCTCGGGAACTTGTTGGGTCCGAAGAGATTTTCGTGGGAACACCGGGATGAGATTCCACGCGGCATCTTCTGCAACGCGAATTTAGTTCCCGATTTTAACCATCTCCGCTTCCCCTCTCTCGCCGGTGCTTGACCACGCCCCTCGAACGCTTGCTTCCCCCACCGACAGCGTCACGTGACCGGGCCGGAAGAGTGGGGAATAGCGCGGTGAAAGGGGAAATTAGAGTGGGGGAACAAGTCTTGATCTGGCGACTATGCGTGCGCACCTTCGATGTTCAGTTTCGTACCAATACAATTCAACCAAAATGCGTCCTATCTCCATGGCAACGGCGCTTACAGGAAGGGGAAAGTGACTGCTATGGTGGGGATGGGTGGCCCCAATGCCCAGCCCTGCTTTTCCCAAATTGATGACGATTTTGGATTTTTGGAGACGAAATTAAACGCTTTTCTAGGTTATAACGTCCCTGGAATACAAATGACTATTCGAAATCAATATTTTTGGCCCCTACTAACGATTTATGTACTTTTTAAATTTTTATTTTGCTATAGAGATCCCTCATAACAATTTAAATTTTTTGGCTTGGCACAAAGAATTCGTCTTTCCTGATGCACGAATGATTTGTTAAACCAAGCTCTAACAAATTCTTTTCTGTTTGTTGAATGAGCTCGGCTGAATGTTTTCCAATTTTTGTAGACATCGACGCGGCAGGGTTGATTTAATATTTCTGAGAGTTCGGAACGAGAGAGTATCGTGATCATTGGGAGAAGTGGACGAGAGCGTTTCTCGTTTAACAATGGAGCCATTTGTAAGGGAAAATTTGATAACATTGGCAGAAGGTAAATTACTCGGTTTTCTGAATAATCAAATCGTCAGGATTCCCCGTGAATGAGATCTTTCGAGCTCGATCGTGGACGCTTGAAATTCTTCATTTAAGGATTCGGATTGGAGTAAGAAGAATTGATCCGGCGAATGAAACGGATATAGAACGTTTTAAAAACGCTTTCGACGGAGTCGGCTCGGCGTTTCAAATATACACAGATTGAAACCCTAGTTGTTGGGTCCTCTTACGCCTGGCGTCATGCAGCAAAGGAGCCTTCCATCTATATTCTTTTGTCTGCCTTCGAATGTATTGCAATACCTTTCGTTCGAGTAGATAAATAAGTGGCCGAATTAAAGCGAGCACCGATCAAAATCTGTACGAGAGGCCTGTTGAAAAAAATAGAACGAATTCTCCAGATTTAAAAAATATTAGAATGCCAAAAGTATGGTCTATTTGGAAAAATGTGTAACTTGTGCGAAATTTTTGTATAGAAATTTCACAAATTTTAAAATATTATTTTAATTGATATTTTATTTTACACACTGAGGACTTTACTATCCAACCAATGTACTACCAACAATTTTTCCACAATTCCAGGAGTACGTTGAAGATAACTTGAATATTAAAAACGTCATAATTCTCGCAGACCAATTAACTACTTAAAATCATCAATAATGCACTCCGACCAGTTACGCTCGATACCCTCGAGTCTCTAATCGATAATTCTGTGAGACCAGTCGTTATTTATTCAATAAAAACCCTTCGGAATCTTATTAAACGTTTTTCAATAAAATTTTAATGCCTATCGGTGTTATTTTCTTATTTTAAATTCACTTCATCGAGAACGTCTTCAGCGCGCTGTATTCAGTTCACATTACAGAGTAAATCATCCGAAAGTAATTAAAAATCTACCAACTTGAAATATAACACTTTCGCAATTTAGCATCTCCGTTTCCAGTGGATTAGTTTCCCAGCTCGAGTACATTTTATTGCAAAGTTTACTTGAAAATGAAGAACGTTATCTACGACTTCGACGAAATTTTCCAAACGCATATAACTCACACAGATCTGCAAAACATATTTTCCAAATTCTCAGAACGTGTATAATCGACTCCAGGTCTGCAAACTATATTTTCAAAACTTTCAGAATCTGTATAATCGACTCCGGATCTGCAAAACATATTTCTAAAATATCCGAAATCTGTATGGTTGTTGTTTTAAACAAAAACGTGTCCACTTGCGAGAGTGCTAATGGACAATAATTCCGCAGCGGCGGAGTTCAAGAATCGTGTCTCTCTCCGGTAACCGATCTCGCGGGAATTACGCTAGCCTCTCGCAAACCGATGGTGCTGTTTCACGATCGGTGGCGGCGGCGGTGGTGGGGGGAAGGGGGAGGGGGACGTGATAGAGATCCTATAAAAAAAAAGGCGGCATCGACCAATAGCTGGGGCCGCGTTGCTGCCACGGTGCTGTTCGTGTCGAATCGAATCATGGCACTCGGGGGAAATAAGTTTTGGCTGATCATATACCGAGTTGCGGTTGTCTGTCCTGTCACCTCGAATAAACTGTATACCGTCTTCCTTGAGACTCCGAGGCCCATCTTATTTTCGCAAACATTTCATCGTAACGCTTGTCCCCCGGAACCTGAAACGGTTTCGTTAAAACAATTCACCGAAATCCGCATTTTTTCTCATTCTCGACGTTCTTCCTCGAGTTATGATTTACACGGGGTTACCGCAACGCGGGTGGCATGGAATTGCATGCGGCCGAATTCAGTATGAAAACAGCAAGAGAAAATGTGGAATAACGATTTTTGATTTACGGCCCTGTCTTCGAGAAAATTAGGTTTCAATGTTCCTTCCGTACACTCTCCACCTTTTTTAAATCAATCGGCGTTTAATATTATTTCTTAAATATTGTGAGAAATAAAAATTGTCTATATTAGTTTTAACGTACAACAGCTACATAGACATTTGATAGAATTGAAAACACTGCAACAGTACCGGTTTCCACCCCCACTCTTCTGTCCGGCTTAGGCAAAGCTCCCCCTCCACTAGGCTGCTGATTGGAGGTGGAAGAGTGGAGTATTGTGCGCATCACTATGGCGCACGCGTTGGGTCCAGTGTCGGCAGATGAGGGGAGGGAGCGAGCACGAATCCAGGGGAAAGGTTACCCCCTCTCTGAAGCGCGGTAGAAGGAGAGATTAGAGTGGGGGAACATGATCTGGCGACTATGCGAGCGCAACTTCGGTGCGTAGCTTCGTACCAGTACACCTCAACCGAGGCGTGTCCTATCTCCATGGTAACGGAGCTTACTGGAAGGGGAAAGTGACTGCTATGGTGGGGATGGCTTTGCCACAATTGGGGCGAACCTGGCCAGGCCTGCGGTGAAGGCAAAGAATGATCGAAGAAGGGGAAGTTAGGGGAACAAGTCTAGGCGTTCCGTACCAATACATCTCGGGCAAAACGCGTCCTTTCTCCATGGTAACGGCGCTAATTATAACGCGAGAAATGAACGACAGCCCGCGTGCGTTCTCCTCTCGTTTGGTGGTGGACGATATAAGGCAACGTCATGAATTATCGAGTGTGTTCCCCCGAAGCACATCCGGCGATCTGTACCCGAGCCGGATTAGCCGTGGACGAAGAAAAGAAACGGGCAGCGAGAACGTTTTATCGATAGGATGCAGCGCACGCTCCCGAGAATTGCTTTTCTAACAGATTAACCGCGTCTCAGTTACGTAACACCGGTCCCGTAAACTCGACGTGACGGATCGACTTCTGCGAAGTGGCTTTTCCTACTCCCACGGCGGGGATTCCGCCAACGTAAAAGAGCCACGTTCGAAGAGGGGGAGAAGAAGAAGAAAAAAAAGAAGAAAATCGCGGAGGAGTGCTCGGACGGTTCGACAATTTAGTGGAGAAATTTAGACGTCGCACGTCACTGGCGCACCCCCTACCCGACGATCGACGGGAGAACGTTCCTTTACTCGTCGGCGATGTAGAAAGATCGTTTGATCGAGAGAATCTGTCGAGAGGGCTCTTGTTTTCCTTCGATCGGCCGATCCGTCGGACAGATAACTTCCTCCTACGATTGCATGCGATTTACCACCCTTGTCCGATGCTCGCGGAATTTTCTACTGCGTCTTTCACACCCCCGACGATTTGGACTTCGGTGGCGACAATCTGTGACAATGCTGCACAAAATTTACTCCCTTGGAAGGGCTGATCACCGAGGTCGCTTCGAGTAGCTTTTGCGAAAATGCAAATTTTTTCATTATTTAGTTTTTTCCTCTATATACGTCGTCAAAACCTGGACGATAAACGTCGCGGAAGTGTCCCCACTACCGCGGGAAGCGGTAGGGGCCCAAGAAGTTCGAGGGACCTTGGTTACCGAGGAGTGTAGATCAAAGAATAGTAGCTCCTGTACGATACATGTCCATGACTGGACCCGTTTTTGGACAATAATCGAGA
>CM052136.1:7513668-7544234 GCA_028454255.1 Halictus ligatus
CTTTTTCAGAATTCCCTGTTTAATTAATTCTTTTCGAACCTACGTATCTCGGGCAAGAACTGAGCGCAACTTGTAAACTTTTTATTTATCACAGGACCGTGGATGAAAATGCGGGTGAAAAAGTGCGCGAGCGCAAAGCGCAGCTTAATCTCGTTATGTTCAGCTTGCAGGCAAAAATAGGCTGCTCCAACGGGGAAATTTAACCCTACGAAGACGATGCGTTTGTCGCGTTGAGAAAAACGTGACGAGAGAGACAATTCCAAAACCCGACGACGCATGTCAGAAACTCGAATAAACAAATAAAGAAAAATGCAGAGCAGTAAAGTGAAAAAATTGTAGAGCAGTGGACAAAATTTTGACGAATAACATCCGGAAAAGGAATGTCCAAAAATCGGCTAAAAATAGGAGAATTATTAAATTGTTCGAGAATGATGCGAAATTGTAATGGAAATAATTTAAACAAGAAATTGACTTCCCCATTAATAAAGAAGTATCCACGGGGGTTGTTTAACTCAGGAACTTCCCTAATGAATTAACGGCAATTATAAAACAAGTTCGCTGGGAAGTTTGCGCCGTATTAATTATGGGATAGGTACGCGCAAACTTACAGCGTAGCTACGTGTTGCGTGTTGCGAATGCATGCGAATCGTTCGGTCGTGAATTGCTTAGGGGACTGTGGCCCATTTCCCCGAGCAATTCGATGGGAATGAAATTCATAATCTTGTTTATCAAACTGATTGCGGAAAATCCTATCGGAGGAACCCTTTCGAACTCGCCGATGATTTTTCACGTCAAAAGTAACTCGTTTCTCGAATGTACCAGCCCGCTAATATGCAAATTGCACGCAAAAACCGAAAATGAAAAAACCCAAAGCGAGGAAGCCATTCAGAGAATTTAGAAATATTATTTTTCACCTGCAGGGTCAACTCGAGAAAGGAAACGGATTCGTACTTTACACGAATTAGTTCAAACCAATGTAGAAAAATTTTGCTTAAAAAAATCTGCACTTCTCTGATAAACCAATATTCTAAAAAGGACTCAATTACTGTGCCCACATGAATTATATGTGAGGCATAATGAATATTAAAAAAGAGATATTAAACGTTTTCATTGAAATCCAAGGACACGTTAACGTCGAAATGTCAAATTGTTGAGCTGTGTTTAATGTCACCTAAAATGTGACACTCTAAAAAAAAAAAAAAAAACCACCAATGTGCAAACAAAATATTGATGACCTTCGACTGAAATTTTTAGGTGACCTCGTGGGGGACTGTTTTTAGCATCACGCGGTGTGATCCAACTTTGCTGAAATTTTACGCCGAAATTGTTGCATGTAACTTCGCACATTTTCAGATGAACATTTTGAATATTACGGTAGTAATAAATAAATCAATGTGTCGTCGAAATGAAAAATCTACGTTTCCAACAAATCAATCTAGGGTAAGGGACCGAATAACTATTTTTAATTACTAGTAACTATTTTTAAAGCATGGAAAGATAATATTTATTATTTTTAAAGCATAACGAATGTTAAAAGGAAGATCTCTTTTTTAATATTGTTTCAAAAATAGGTATAATACAGGCACGGCCCCGGTAATGATCCAATTGAGTCTTAAAAATCAGGATAAAAGTTGCCTAAATAATTTACGTCGCGAGTAGGTCAGAGAATAATTACAGATCTCAAAGGCTGCTAGATTAATAATTATCCGGAGCTGCTCAGCAACAGGTAACGATTTTTGGAAACGTTATTTCGTGGAAATGCGATTAAAATCGACTCGGAGACTATAGTCCGACCATAAAGCCGTACCGGAGAGGAAAATGGTTGCCACAAGTGGAACTAATTCGCATACGCGTCGAGATCAAACCAAATACGCGCACGTGGGAGGTTTGTTCCTTCAAAGAAACTAGTTACTCAATCCTGATTCGCTATATATATGCGCATGTAAATGTCGGACGATTGCCGATGACGGAATTAAATTTTGGTGAAATTTTGGGACCCGTTTTCGTCCACTATGGTTCCCCGGCGTGAACATTGAAGCCCAAAAATAAATAACAGGCTCGAACAAACCAATAAAGAACCCACCACGGTCAGATGACCGGTTTTATATTTTACAACGATGGAAATTATAAAAATTCATTTATGGAAAATAATGGAATTTCCTCGTCCAAGCATTTATTGCATGACGGACAATCTCAATCAATCTAGTTGCTGTTTTTATAAGGCAATATTTCCCCTTGAACTATCACGTGCGATTCGAAACGTAATTTCTGTAACAGTTCATAAAAAGTCGATTAAAAATTGCCGGGGAAAATTGAAAATATTTCCATGTGAACATTCCGCTTACAGTTTCAAAAAGCAGAGGACGAGCCATTTGCAGGAGCGCCTCATAATTATGTTCCGAAGTTAATTAATTTTAATATACGATCCCGATAAATCGAGGGTTGCGAAAATAGTGCAATTTCCTCTTACGATACTGAAGCGTTCAGTAATTTATTAAATACAAACAAATTTAATATTGCAAAAAATATTTTCAATAATGGTGCAGCAATACGGTTAAATCTTGTCATTTTCATAACGCGACATGTACCTGTTACTTTAACACTAGGCGTACACTAAAGGTGACTATTTTGAATTACTTTATAAAAATAAGAAGAACGTACTACCTACATTTTTAGCAATATTTTAAAAATAATATATACTCGAAGAAATAAATTTGCTAGATAATTTCTCACGTATGCATCCTTAGAATCATAATAATTATAAATTAAAAATACTAGAACCCGCCATTTTAAAGGGTCCCGTAAACCAAGTGTTAATATCTCGGTGCGTTTAGTCTTAAACTGAAATCGCATTAAAATCTCGAAATTGTCCGTAAAATTCCCCACCGTTTCCGTCAAAATCCCCAAAAACGTCCACCAACAAAGAGAAAGGCAATTACAATACATTCGGGGGTGAGGGGTGGGGGGCACGCACGCGTTTCGCCATAGTCCGACTAATAAACGTTCCAATTCACGCCTGTCGAAAGCGTCCTCGATCAAAATCCACGGACCCGTTGTTTCCCGGTGCAGTACAGTGGTGGGGGGTGGGGGCGGTGGTGGTGGTGGGGGGAGATATAGGAGACAGAGATTAAATCAATTACCACGTGAGACTCCATCGAGCCGGCTTCATCTCAACCGGATGCGTTTCGGGATCGGCAGCGTCCGAAGTCAGCAAGTTGCGTTCGGCGTCGCCGACATCGATCGGAAATCGATCGCCGGTCGTTGATCCCCCGATCGATATTCCCCGTAAGCGTTACGTTCGATTAAAGCTCTCCTACCATAAGCATTCGCCGAGAGAACATGCGTGTACCCTCGTCCCGCGAAATTCTCTAAATCTCTACGAATGACCTTCGACACATAGAAAACTATACTTTCACGGTCACGTGTATGCGGTAAACATACCTGTGTCTATATATATAATATATAATATATAATATAATATATATATATGTAATGTATATAACGTTTGCCCCGGGGAAAGCGTATCCTCCGATAATTTCGCGATTCGCATTCGCGCAACGTCCGGCGGATGATCGGATTGCGTCGACGGTCGATTTCATTTCCCAGAGGGCCGTGCGCCTCCGGCCGATGTCATGTCCCCGGAATCCTTTGCCGGGGCCAATTAGAAGACGCGAACTACCATAAGTGAATTAGCGTCCGGCCGGATCGTCCAACGTTCGCAAAATCCGTTCGCCGAAACGCCTCCTGACGCCGGGGGTTCCGGTGCGAGGGACGTGCGTGATCGAGTCCTCCGTCGCGAGATCATGCGACGCACAGGCTCATCCTCGGCGTGCATAAGGGCGGTGCGCGAAGGGCGGAAGGGTGGCGCCGATCGTGCAACAGAGATTCGCCCGCGGGGGTGGGAGACGGCCGGCTTGTTCCCCGCGAATCGATGGGGGAAACGGGAAGAAGAGATACTGGAGGAGATTCTCGAAGAGATCCCTGAAGAGTTGGTCCGCCAGGCCGGGAAATTACCGGGTGGTGGTCGCTAATCCTTAACCAATAACCGGCAACGGGTAAACAGAGTCCGATCTCTCCTCGCGTTGGTTCCTCGAGATCGTTACGCGAAACTCCTCGGGGTGCGTTGGATCCAGCCGATCCCGAAGACTCCCGCGCGCAGCGAGGCGAAGAAGAAGGTCGAACTGGAGGCCATAGGGACGGACTCTCCTCTTTCGCGTCGTCCTCTCGTTCCCTCGGTTCGTTTATTTCGGATTTATTTGGTTCCGTTGAAAGTTTGTCTGTCACTGACACCGAGGGGACCCTTCGGAAATCGAACCGTTCGGCGGACGATCGGAGGGATGGGCTCTGTCGGGGGACCGGGTGGTGGTGGTGGTGGTTCACTTTCACTTTTTTTTCGGGGGAGCTTTTGTTTCCCGTTTGATTGGCTCGCTCTCGAACGACGGGCGGCGCGAGGTCCCGAGGGGATGCGCGAACGTTACGGTCGCGAACGGCGAGCTGCGTGCGACGAGGGCGGGTGCGGGTGTCGCGAGTAGATCGGGTGGTTCAGCAATGATAGAAAGTGCACGAGGTCGTGGTGGTAAGGAGGTGTCAGGAGCACGACAGCTCGCATCTCAACCGCGCCGCGGCTCGGAGTCGACTGGCATCCGGAGGACTTCGACGCCTCCTGCTGGTCGTCGACGCTCGGCGGTCCTCTCTCTCCCGACCAGGCGCAGACGCCCCAAAACAATTGCCGGCCACAATCTGTTTCCCTTTCTTCGTCCCCTTTGTTTCTGACCGACGTGCTCGTCCACCTGTCCCCGGACCCTTGATCGCCACGCCGGCGACCACGCTCCTCGCACCTCCGGGACGACAACGCGCGATCATTCGCCGACCCCTCCCCAACCCCCTCCATGGACGCGTTCAGACTCTTTCCGACCATGTGACGGGTGTCCACTTCTTCGGTCTCTTCAGGATGAGGGCCACAGCTGATCCAATAACAAAATTTTATTTTCAACATAGCGATTTCTCTGTATATGGCGCCGAGGCCTGGATGATATACGTCGCCGGATTATCCCCACTATCGCCGGTTATGTGAGGGACTCCATGAGGGGCCACGAAGCTCGAGAGCCCTACACTTTCTGTGGAGTGAAAGGCCGTGTGGGTTGAAGAATACTACAGTGACCTCTCTATATATGGCGCCGAGGCCTGGATGATAAACGTCGGAGGATTATTTCCATTACTGCCGGGTATATCCCCTAAGGGGCCACGAAGCTCGAGAGTCCTATACTTTTCGAGGAGTATAAGGCCGTGTGGGTCAAAGAAGAGTACAGTGACCACTCTATATATGGCGCCGAGGCCTGGATGATAAACGTCGCAGGATTATTCCCACTAATGTGGAGTATACTCCCTAAGGGGCCACGAAGCTCGAGAGTCCTACACTTTTCGAGGAGTGTAAGGCCGTGTGGGTCAAAGAATAGTACAGTTACTACTTTATATATGGCGCCGAGGCCTGGATGATAAACGTCGCGGTATTATCCCTACTACCGCGAGGCGCCCCGAAGCTCGAGGGGCGTCGGACGCCGGGGAGTGTAAACATAATACGTGCCAGGTATGTGTCCTTGACGGCAAGACCCACGTTACTGACATACATCGAAATGTCACTCTATTCTCTTTTCCTTCGTTCTTGGATCAAAGAATAGTATCTCCTGGGCGATATTTGTCCACGTCTAGACCCGCATTTGGACATGTATCGAGTAAACAGGGTCACGCAAATTTTGGAAAAGGTATTTCTGTTAGGCCCCGATTTTTTGGGATCCGAAAATGTTCGATTCTGCCTAATTGTGAAAGAGCACGAAATGTCACCGAAGGTATATTCCCGTTCGCTTGAAATATTGATTGTAACGAATATGCGCATCACCGTGGGTTGTTTGTTCACGTAATTTTTGAAATTAATTGGGAACCTAGGGTTTTACACGATGAGTGGGAAGACCTATTGAATGGTAGGGACACGTGAGAAATATCAACACGTGCGCGCACATATGACGGCCACGGGTTCGCATAATGACGATGATATTAATATCGCGTCGGGTCATTATATCTGAAATCATAACGCGCGACGTAATATTCCGGGAATCTGCGATCCACCGTCATTAAACGCGTTTCGTAAAATAATGTAACAGAAACATGTGCCGTCGTTATAGTGACTGATACCCGAACGAACGATGGCCGCGAGCGAGGATGAAATATTTGTTGATGAAGTCCCGGAATTAGGTTTTAATATTTTTATTACGTCTTTTATATTAATTGGGAATATTGATTTTCCTTTATGAGATTGTAACGATTTTTATTGCAACATTATATAGGAAGTTAATTTCATATTGAAGACTGCTAAAGTGTGATGCAAATATGTTCAAATTACGCAGATATGTCTTAATGCGTTAATTAATGCATTCAAATGTGTAACGACAACTAGGAACTTAGTCGAAATGTGTAAATTAGAATAATGTATAAATAATTCAAGAATTTTAGACTAGTCCTCCAAATATCGATCATGTTGAGTAAATACTCTACAGAGTAAATGGTTAATCTAGAAACGATATCGTTTCCAATAATGCGTAAGGGGTCATAACTAATAATAATTTTACAATCCAATATCTAGCTTTAATCACGATTATCACATTTGATGGCAGTATTACCATTATGTTTGATACGGCGAAGAACCCACGTTGCAAAGCGCATTACTTTATTAAATATTCAATCGAGTATGATATTTAGACAAAATTTCAGTAACGCATCGAAAACGATGTTATTTTTTAGGATAATGTATGTCGACAAATTAATAAACGAATTTTCGTTACTCAACGATATTTCATAATTATGCACAACACAGTTTATTTTGTAATCTTCAGACTGTTGGAGCATACACTACGAAATATATTCTAACAATGTGCCTTGCTCTTTGTAATTCTGTTTGAGATTCGATTACAAACACGTGTGCCTTTGTATCCGAATGCATCAAAAGCTATTAGAGTGTCAGTTTTCATGCTTTAACAATGTGACGCGCAATTCTTTCTACAATGTTACTCAAATTTATTATTATCATTTATTTTCGTCCACGGTTAATCCGAAATGACATAGTCGTTTGATTCGTGCTGAAAGTTAAACAAACAAAACTGGTAACTTCGCCTGAACAGAATTAATGAAAAATTGTGTAAAACGGTTTCTTAAATAAAACTATATCTCCGAGAGAATCAACTAACTTCGAATTTATCAAGTCTTAGTAAGTTCATCCGATGCGCGTGCATTTGCACTCCAGATAAGTAGAATCAGTATCTAATGGCCAGACAGCCAAGGTCGGTATCATAGTCAATTGATTTCAATTTAATGGCAAGTGGACCTAATGAATATTCAATTTTGATGGAATTATGTGTCCACGTTGCAGAACGACTTCGTGAAACATTACTTGAAACAATTATTTCTCATGTTTTTTAAAAAGACTACTATTCCATCTAATTATTTTGAATATATCCTTCAAAGAAGTGTTACTTTAACTAATCATTTTTAATACTTCAAAAAATTATTATTTCAACTATTTGATTTCCAATCGTTATTTTTAATACATCCCGCAGAAAGTATTATAATCATTATCGCGATTAGTAATTCCAATTCGAGTGAAATAAATGAACGTTTTCAAATATTCTTGCGCGTGAAACTGAACAAAGTAGGAGTTCATAAATGAGTTGTGGAAAATGTATCTGGATATGCTACGCCAGTTAATTAAACGTATTTCAATTACCGTCACATATGTTTCTCGTCAAATAAATTGCTTCCCGAAACATATATGTTTTTGATGATTGCGTTTCTGGCGATTCCTATTGGAGATCTAGCAACTGCTTTCAAGATGAAGAAACTCTGTCAGAAATTGGTGGAAATTATTTTTCACAGCAGAAGGATACTTTAGTTGTTTATGAACAACGAATAAATTCAATACGGAGCACAGAGAGCTTCGAAATAATTTCTAGAATAATTTCTAGGATCTGTAAAATGAAAGCTGGATGACTGCACGATATCCTCCATTTAATTCTTTTCAATTTTAATTTCAATAAATCACTTGCTCTGATTTCATGGGATTTTCGAGGTCAGAGCATTTTCGGGGTTTGCGTTAATTCTCGATGGGCCCGTCACGGGTGACCTTGGCGAATCGGAAGTGATCGGGAATCAATTCCGTTTTCCGTGCGACCGCGCGCGTCCCCGTCGAACTTTTATCAGTCGGATAAACTTTTATCTGTCGGTTTTTGCATTCGCGCCGGACGTCGTTACCGGAATTCCCACATCGCTTTCGACTCGAGCAGAGGGGCTCCGCGCCGGGCACAAAAGAAAAGAAGAGTTCCGTCTGCCCCGAGGAGCGGATGTCACGTGACTCCATTCCCCGGGCTGGCTCGGGACTACTTGATATGATCGATGCACGCTAAGCCTTCGTCTCTGTGGTAATCCGATAGCCCCGAATTAGCAGAAGTTACTTTCACGAGCGTTCCTCGTTGATCTTCCGTCCCGGCGAAACTTTCTGCGTCGCTTTCGAAACACCGTCGGAACTTTCCTAGGCCCTTATTTTCTTCGTTTCGCTCTCAAACACGCACAGCGGGAAATTTCGACAAAATCGGATTCAAAATCAAGGAACCATAGGAATTTTCCATAGGAATTTTCGGGAACAAAGTGTTTTAAACACTATCTTAAATCAAGCATTTCCATCTCGATGCACGGTGGCTACTCGATACAAGTCCACAACGCGGGTCTAGTCAGTGACATATATCGGGTAGGAGACGCTATTCTTTGACCGAGGTCTCTGGAGCTCCTTGGCCTCTCGCAGGGTGCACCCCTCGGCAGTGGGGATAGTTCGACTTTTATCTGTTAGGCAGTTGCGACATATATAAAGACTGTACATAAAATAGAAAAGATTATTGTTTAAAATTTTCGATCACTAGCTAATCAGCTTTTCGCTCGACAATATTATCAATATTTTTACCGTACCTTTCACTTTTCGGTTAATTGTCAACAAACATTTTGGAACGATAGAAAATTTCGCAGTTTTATTCGCAAATATAAAAGATTGTTATTCGCGCGGCGCGAAACAGCAACAACAAGCGAACGTAAATTGACGGTTCCAGTGCGACAGTGGACGCAAAATTCCAGCCTCGGCTGTCCTAGTGTGCGACTAATTTCAAGTATTGTCTTCTAAATGAATTTTAGTCAACCGTGTCGTGTATGGCGGCGCCGCTCCATGAAATAAAATAAAAAACACATAACTCCGGCATTCTTGCAATTTCGTGTGAAAAAATTTCGCTGCGCCGTGCATCTCTCAACGGGTAATACTCTCGTGCTCGAGCATGCTTGCGAAAACCATGAACAAAAACTTGCGACACCGTTCGAAGCTCCGAAGACGCACGCATATAAACAATGTCTATCCGCATAAAGAGTCAGATGGTTTCCTTTGAAAAAGTAAATCGTAACCGCTCTCTGTTCTTGTCTAGGAAGCTTATTTTTTTACAAAAAAGCTCGAAAGCTCTCTGAATACGTCATACGTGCATTCATTAAAGGGATTAATTTTCATCTTTCACAATTTCCTTTATGGTTTCAGGGACTTGGGTCTATTTATACCCAGAGGTTCAACCAAGATTCATCTAACATTTTCAAGAAGCCGGAATAAATAGCTGTTTATATTAATGAGGGGAAATAGGGAGGTCGAGAAAGTGAGTTCTCGATATATGTCAACAACTGCCGGTCTTATATCGTCCAGGAGACATAACCGAGTCGTGTTTACGCTCCTCGGAGTCCGAGGGCTCTCAAGCTTCGTGGCCCCTTAGGGGGTATACTCCAAGACAGTGGGGATAATTCCGCGACGTATATCGTCCAGGCCTTGGCGCCATATATAGAGAGGTCCCTGTACTATTCTTTGACTCATCCGGCCTTACACTCCTCGAAAAGTCCACGACTCTAAAGGTTCGGGGCTCCTTGAGGGGTATACCCCGCGGTAGTGGGGATAATCCCGCGACACTTATGATCCATGCCTCGGCGACATGTATGGAAAAATCACTGTATCGACTTCTTTCCGAGTAGCTTCTTTCTGAGTTTCAAATCTTTTTGGCACGTCTACCTGAGAACACGTTTCATCCATCACGTAATGGCCCCCTTTGAAACGAAACAACTTTTGTTGCAAACATTCCACCCTAGTCGGAGAACTGTCGGAGTTGCTCGAGCGGTTTGCCTTAGATGGCTCAGTTCGATCGGATCTCCTCTCTCTCTTACGGACACTCTGTGTGACCATCGACGCCGCAAGGTGTACAGCACGTGGACATATTGATGTAAAATACACCGGGTGTCCCGAAAATTTCGGACACGTTCTAGTAGAAATTGTCTAAGAATCTGAATGAATACATTTCTGTCTTCTCTATGAGGTTAGTGAAAAGTGTAATTCGATAAATGTATAAATAAAAATACATTATAAACTCGATAAAATTGTAAAATAATTCTTGCATATTATTACCTCTCCTACTGTTTCCTCTGTTTTCACCTGGTCTCAAAGTAATCAGAGAAAATCAAGAAAATCGCCTAATGGTACATAAAACTTAATTTCGCCGGTCGTCGAGCGACCCGAAGATACATTGTGACCCGAAACAAAAGTTGTATGGTTCCGGGAGGGGCCATTACGTGCCGAACAAAACTTTTTCCTCGGATGGACGAGCTTAGAAGATTTTCGGGATCGCCCTCATCGTTTTATACAATCCACGTGCGACTGTTGCGAGACGATTTTAACCACACAAATGAATAATATAAAATTGTTTCCAACAGCGTGTGATTTATTTCGACGAGGCTTCGCATCAACAGAAAATTGTTCGTAACTGCGTGTGATTCATTCTGATGAAACTCCATTTGAATTTTAAAAATTGTTTCGTGATTTACGCGAGAAATAATATTCACGCGAGAGTGATTTCTTCGCGTCCCTCATAAAATGTCCGCAACGGTGTTTCGTATCGATTCACCCGGTTTTCAGGAAGTGCACCGAGAAATGCGTTCCATTGAATGCAATTCCCAAGATCTGTTTTTGCGGGTAAGATTGTTCAGGATAAGCTAAATTGTGTTATTTAAACTGCACGATAAAAACTTTATCGGATATCAGGAAGAACGCTGTCTGAGATACTCACCGAATTGGAAGTATAATGACAGAGGCTCCGGCCTGCATGTCGGGTGCACAGCGATGCATTTTCTGTTTTCGAATGCGCTGTACGATTTATGATTTTTATTAATCCCAACACGAGAATATTTTCCGCTCGCATTGTCACGTGCGATTCGGAAACGGAACGTCTGCGACAAAAGTTCGTGAAAAGTCAATGAACAATTGCCAGGGAAAATTGAGAATATTTTCATGCAAACATTCAGCTTAGAGTTGCAAAAGCCGAGGATGCGAATCCTCTTAATTAATTATGTTCGGTGCTTCTGAACTGCTTTCTCGCTTTTTGCACCCTCTCACTTTCTTTCTTCCTTTATTATCGCGTTGTATGAAATTGTACATGGTCGCAGTTATCGATTATTTATGAAATCCCTATTAGCTTTTACGGCCGTGCTCTCGAGCGCCATCAACAACGTTTGGCAAATAAATTTATTGCTGGCATTATGATTCCTCTCCAAGGTAGCGCGAGCTCAAAATATTTATTATTAGGGGACCGATTGATTAGGGTGCAATCGCGCAAATGACGCTCTTTGAGAAAAATTGTTCGATTTCCAGAAAATAGTGCTCCAGAAAAATAATGGAACACTCTTTTTCATCCCCATTGATAAAAGCTGATTAAAAGACAATCTCCGTGTTAACTGGGGTGAAAATTCGAGATTTTACGGGGTGAAAAAGAAAATTATATATTTTCAAAAAATAAATTTTCGAAAGATGGTAATAAAAGCTAGGGAAGAGTAAAATATTCCGGAGACCAATAAAGTCAAAACGGAGAAATTATACAACCCTTTGGCGCATCGTGGCGGATTCGCCTAGTCTTTCGATGTGCAACAAAGCACGCAGTTCAGGGTTTTCTCATTTCCCTGGTTATATCCTGGTGCAGGCTACTTGGAGATGAACTCGAAGATTCCACGCGTATTCTCGTCCCGACCATGATCGATTTCGCTTCTCGTCGAGATTGTTACTTCGCGGGGAATAAAATGTCTCCGTGGGATTATCGAATATCGAACGGGATTAATCCGTGACGCGTGCAAATGTCACGTATAACGATGTTACACGATGTCGCCGAACTTTCGATATTTTCGAAATTTATTTCGGAAATAATAGAGTTGAGAATTTCCCACGCACTGCCGGTAAAAAACTTGAAAACAGCTTGCAAATTGTAACCTTATTCTGCGCAACAACGATTGCGAATTCGGCATGTTTGCCGGCGATACACAGTAATATCGGATATTAACTTTCATATGGGATATTAACATTCACGTCGCCTCGACTCTGCGCAAACACTCGACTTAATGAACAATCAATTTACGAATGCTTGTACGATTCTCAGAATTTTAAGAAATTCGTGGATGTGTGTGGATGTGCGGATTTTAATGAGCGAAGATTAAAGGCCGTGCGACTTCTAATAAAGCCGAACATTCTTACTGATAATCATTAAATCCTGAACTTGCTTTGCGAGAGTGAAGTATTCTCTCTTCCGCTCGAATTTCGCTTTTTGTTTCAACAGAATTCTGTAGGTTTTTCAATATGGTGCTGCAAATATTATTCGTTCGAAACTGTACAAGAAACTCCTAATTTATCGACAATATTTAGCTTATATTATTACTTCAATTGTCAAATGCAATTTCAGAACAGAACAATTTGAATATCTGCAAAATATAATCTTTTTTGCAGACTAAAAATAAAAAAGATATACGTGTGATAAACTAACAATTTTGATAAACTCGGTATTAAGGAATTAAATATTAGCTCATTTCTTCTATGCAAATACACATAATAATTTTATCTTAAAGTGGATAACAGATTTAAAAGAAATCATTCGAGTATTTATACGGAGGCTTTTGAATGACTGTGCAACTTTTGCTTTCGAATTCGAATTTGCGCTAAATTCTACCGGACACGTGGCGCCAGGTAGCTGAAAGTTTCTCGTTCAACTTCCTCAACTTCCGCAACGGTCGGTAAGTTGAGTGGATCAGAACCACCTGTTCCTCGAATGGTAAGTGAAACAATCGTTTTTCCTTCCGTTCTCCAGGTATCTACTTTACCTACGGAGATCAGGACACATTTTGCAATCTAGAACTCCTCGTTCTCACTATCATAGATTAGATATACGACCACAGACAGGGTATAGGAGTAGACCCAATGTATTTTTTGTCACTCGTCCGCGGGACTCTACAACCCCCTTACCATTTCTATGTCACACCCTACCGTATCGATCGGCGATAATACTGTGTAACTGATATTCCACAACGGCGCTGTTGCCGATAGAATTTGGAATCCCACGTCGGGGGGTACTGTACACCTGTGTAGACATCTTACGTTCTAAATAAGCAAGTAATCAATCAAAAATGCATACGTGTAGAGCCTTTTTTTCGATACGAACATTAATCTCTCGAAATTGAGAGAATCTCTCAGCGACAGCCACCTTGCGACGTCATACTTGCTTCAGAATTCGAATTTTGCTGCCGAATATTACAAATTACTCCACGATCAGGTAGAAATTCGCAATTTAGGCTCCATACAGACGTAGATTGGACTTTTAGGAAATACAATTGACCACTTCTAAACTGCTCATTGCAATATTGAAGCGGCAGTTTGTCTAGATCTTGACCGTAGTCCGTAGTTGTCCTTGACCCCCAATAGACATATCGAGCAGCTCTGTTATAGGAATTCATCCTTCTTCCTGAACAGTTGACGACAGTTCCAGACACTGTCGCCAGATTATACTTGTCTCCCACTCTACCTGACCCCTTCCTCGAAGCTATTCCCCCATTTCCCGTCGGCAAGCATCCCCACGCTTCCGCCATGGACCGGCCACGTGACGCTATGAGCGCACCCAATTCTGCGCCTGCGTCGTGACTAACCAAGTGGTCGGAGAGAGGGGTAACCGTATTCCCCTTGAATCTCCCCTATCTGGCGACACTGGTCTCCAGCGAAGAACCATTTTCGTTGCGAGTGGGATGGCATTGAGAGTTGTTTTTCTTTGTCTTTTTTGGCAAAAAGGAAATGACGTATCCTCGAACTCAAAAATAGCTTCTCCAACCAACTATCGTTAAAGTAAACACTCTAACAACTCTTCAATCTCTGGATCGATAGGGTGGTCTTAATGGCCCAAGAAGACGCGTAACACGTTAAGCCAGCTCTCGTACCTCGTCTCTGGCGTTCTTTCTTCGCTACCATATCAAACTCGAAAGCCGGAAACAAGAAGTCTACTTCACTTTCACAAGTCTACTTTTTATCAGCCGATAAATGGCTCCCCCTTTCCAACGGAGGACCTTGTTCCCGGCTCTCGGTAAAAAAGAACAATCCTTCCGAGTGTCGTAGAACGAACTCTGCCAATAGTAAGTGGCTTTAAGAATGAAGAAGAAGATCCTGTCGCCTCGAACGTTCCCCCAACATGTGTCCCTCCCTCGAAGAACCGTAACCCTCTAACTTGTTCTTTGTATCATCACGATCAATACTCTTTCCACATGTTTTCACCGTAGCATTTTCTAGGTCACACCGTGCTGCTTTACACGTGGGAATAGTATGTGTGTGTGTGTGTAGAATTAATGGAAAATACACGCACTCGCTAAAAAATAGATTACCATATATAGCCACATGTATTGATAGATGCTTCGCATAGAGAAGCTCTAATCGAGGGCTGTTAAGAACCTGTCACGTGTAGCTGACAACAGATGTGTACTTTTGGATTTGTTCGATTCCTCGTCAAAGCGGAGATTAGGGGAGAAAGAATTTTGTATAATAAAAAGATCTGCGAAGCTAACTTTGTTGCGGGACCAAACAATTTTATAGGATAAAGAGATTTATGGGGCAAACTTTGTTATGGGAGGAAACAATTTGATCGAACAAAATGATTTATGAGGCAAACTTTGTTGCGTGGTGTAACATTGTTTAAAAAATCGAAGTCGAGTTAATAGTAAGTTATGCACAAATAAGAACTTCTATTATATTATAATAGAAGTTGGTAAATCCAATGTTGCGTGGCAATAACAAAAATAGGAAATGTTGCGTTCATCATTTTTAACCATCCAGCGTTCATGGAGAATAATTGTTCAACTGTATCTCTTACACGGTATTGCGAAATTCCTGCAGCGTACAGTATTTCAAACAGGAACTCGATGACGTTGTTCAGTCTTCGCTCGCGTGGAAATTATAACAGGAGAGAACCTGAGGTCTCCCCCTTTTATTTGGGCTCGCGTTCTTTGTTATCACTCGCGGTGAATACGACTAGGAACCGCTGCAGGGTCTCTACCTGTTGAGAGCACTGCTGATAAAATATTTCCACTTCATTCTCCAATTGTGTTCGGCATAGAAGTATTTGTTTCACCCGTTTAAATATGCTTCGAACCCACAATGAAAGTATTTTAACAATTAGTTAGCCAAATTATTTTACAGATCCAGACAAAAATTGACAGTCTAGTAATTGTCCTAACTTCTAAAAAGAAAGTCCAAGTCGTCTTACAATGAAAAAGTTATCGTTGTGGTACTGTGGCAAGACAAATTCAAGTAAATTGAAATTGCAAAGAAGTTCGCAAAATAACGTAATCTACAAAAACGAATTCGCAATGCAGAAAGGTTTTCTCCATTAGCCCCGCTCTTAAGATCCAACCATTCGTTCTTAAGGTCTCTTCTGGGGCAATCATGAAATTGCATGAAATACTTTCGTCACGTAGTTGCGTCTTCGTTTTTTCGTCGATGATTTCAGAAAAGAGACACTCGACGGAATTATCGGGAAATTGTTAACAGTGCTATTTCAATCTTTCACGAAATTATTTCATTTTTTAGCATGATTTTATTAGCCGCCACTTGGCCAATCTTATACCATAGACTATGGACTTCATACAGCAAAATCGTTTATGCTGTAGAACGCAGAACTTCAGTTCATCGATCCTATATAAGCGGGATAATTGCTGCAACCATAAGCGTCGCGCGTTGTTATCGTAGTAAAGACTCCGCCATTTCGCAGCGACAACTACCTGCATCGAGTTCCTACCGCGATAGTACGGACACTTAACCACTTACTCGTTATTCGATGATTACATGTTATCCCTCGGACAGACTGCCACTTACCTGAAACAAATAAATAAACAATTCGTAAGCGACAAATTAATCTAAACGCGTACAGCATAAAACACTATCTTCCAGCACTGTTCTCCAGCAACGATTACTGGGAAACATTTCTACCGCAAAATCTTTTCAAGGTTAATCCTCGACAAAAGAGGCCATTCATTTGAGAGCTTGTTTCGTTGTTCTCGCTAATGATTCCGAGGTGTCCGCAGCACAGTTAAGCTGTTTACTCTTTCCCAGGTTCTACGGGATCTCTCCAGTTGCAAATTAGTAGGTACACCAATATCATCGCTGCCCTCTAACTTTTTCTAAACTGTTCCCAACCCCGAGCAGTTTCGCTCGAACGCAGCAATTACGTCAACGAATATTTCAATCCTCCTTCCTCGAAAAGCGAACGAAAGAACGTGCAAACTCATCTCTGAACCATCCCCAATTGAACCCAAATTTCACCCAACCACGAAATTAATGAAATAGTACGTTGACCTTCAAATGACCTTCAAAGGAATTACTAGCCGGAAGCATAACTTAACGAACGGAGTTCATGTTTAACCTGATCGTACTCTACTAGGGTCTTGTATCCGTATAATTCCTGCGAAGGTCATTTGGAGGTGAACATATCTGTGTAATGCTAAATTTGTCTTTCCATCAGCTAGAACGTTACGCTAATCCAAACACGACCGTCCACTGAAAAGACGACGAGGACGAAGAATGGTTGAACGAACGTTTGCTTCTAATCTTCCGGATTGCGCTGCGCATCTGCCGGCGCAATGCGAACGGGAATCGCGTAATCGTGGAAACGACGGCGAAATAGCGGCGGGATAACGACCGCAGTCATTAATCTTGATGCAGCGCATTGAGGCCCGGTGAATGGCGCATAAAAACCCGGGGGTACATCGGGCGACAGACTTGAAATCGAGGATTAAAAGGAAAGAGCCTTCAGAATGGAACGCGGCGGCCGTCCATCCAGGCAAAATAGCCGGGGATCAACTCTCTTCTGCATGTCCCGACCTTGCACTTAACGGAGCAAAAACGGAATCGAGGGTAACGAGAACGGCCCAAGAAAACCTGTTACGTAATCGGCTACCCCGTGATTGTTATATGCCGTTCGGCCTCTACCCTCTGCGTGGTGGACAATAAACGATGTATGAGCTCGTAAATCGACTGCTATGACTCCGGCCAACTAACATTTATGGGCTTTTTGCGATTAACGACTGCGTTCGGAGTCGTATAAACCTTGCGCATTAAATCATTGTTTTGTTATCACGCGTTATTGTTCTGGTTCCATCGGGTGGAAATTTTGTTCTCGTGTGTGGACACGCTTAGGGGATTCGAAGGTCAACTTAGTGTTCTTTTAAATGGAAGTACGTATTTTTGAACTCCCGCGATTGCAGCCCTTTTCGATTCAATATATTGGTTCAAGGTAATTCAAGGTCATTCTCGGTCACGATGGGAATTCAGTGCTAAAAAACTTTTTGGAGCCACTGTAGCTCCTGTTGCTTGCAACTGACGAGGACAATTTTGATTTTGCACAAAGCATAGAACGGTGTCCGAACTTTAATGTTGCTGTACACTGAACAATTCGGAACGTTTGTAATTACATGTGTGGGTGGATTTACGCGTGAAAGCTTGTAGCCAAGTTTGGCACGAAGCCACCAGCGCTAACTACTATTCGGGACATGTAGATAGGATTGTGTATACTCGACTTCATTGTGGATCTCCGCTCTGTAAACGAAAAGATTAAAGAGAACGGTCAAAATTTAGTGGCCGAGGTCGATTTACGGGCAGCAATATCAAATGAAGCTGAAACGCCAAATTTCGGACAAAACTTCTGGCATCAAGGTCCCATAAAACTAGCTCGGTACTGATATCAGTCCTTAGAGAAGCTGAAGCAATGCATCAGCGATTATGCTCGCAACATTACCTACCGACTGAATATGGATTAAAGCAAATCGATGCTTTGGAACCACGCTCCTCAAGTCGAACAGATTTGTCTCATTAATTTCCTACGGAATTGAGGATGCCTCGTGTATCCGTGTCTTGGAATTTCGGATACGATGAGCACACGAAGTTATCTGTGTGCCATCCGCATACATTATTGGACGCATCGTGCTACACACTGATCGATACTGTCAACGTGAATCCAGGTAAAGTGGATCCAAGAAGTACCCGAACCAACTGGATCTCTGATTAAAGACTGCCCACGAAAACTGTGATAATTTCGTTCAAAACTGTATAATTGTGTGACCTAGAGTTCTCGAGTAATTGCGTATAGCGATTGTACTGTTGTCGAATGATTGCCAAAGGCAGCGTTTAATTAGCGAGTTCGGAACTGAACCGATTTCGTAATTTCAGTAGTCTAATTGGCTGGACACTGGAGGGGGACAGACGTTTCCCAATTTTCCAATAATGACAGTGGCGGTAGAGGGACACAAGGAAGTCGATTGAAAAGACCGTCTGTTTGATAGTCCGCCAACGATCAGACATCATTCCCAATTTCCAGAAAAAATATTCAGCAGGGCTGCGACGCTATTCGTTAAAACTTCAAGGGGAAAAGCGGGGTGGTTCTCCGTGGCAATATAAGACGAAAATGAAGAATAAAAGAATTGCGATTTCGGCTCCATTTAGTAGTTACAGTCAATTGAAAGTCCGCCTAAAATCCGGCAACCCGACCAACAGAGGTGTACGTCACAGAAGTAACCTGACAGGAATTCGGCGGGATTGCGGGTGTAAACCGTCCGGTTAGGTCGTTCCACAAGCATTTTCGGTTCTAGCCGAATTACTTTCGAAAGTGTGTGACGTCAAAGCCATCGGGTGCGAGCGAGGACCCCATTTGACACGTGACTGTCGCGCGGCTTCGTGACGTAAGCAACGTACACCGTACCGGTTGGTCGGGTTGCCGCATTTCAGGCGGATCTTCAATTGATAATAACTACGAAATGAAGCCGAAATCGCAATTTTTTTATTCTTCATTTTCGGCTTATATTGTCGCGGAGAACCACCCCTTAAATTTTCTCCCACCCTCTCTATATACATTAACCGATTTTAATGAAAAAAAAATTCAATACCTCTTGTTTAATATTCACTATGCTTTCAAAGTAAGTGTAATTATTATATACCCGGTACCCCCACAGTAATTGGGTCCCCTAGTCCAGTTATTAGACAAAAATGGTCAACTATTCTAGGATTCTATTCCATGGTGAAAGTAATTAATCAGTTCAGGTTTTTCGATGGTGCCGAGTTAAATTTTCGGGACGCGGAGATAACGATCTCATTAAAGCTAAATGTTGAATGTTCCCCTGTGCTATCAGGGTCGCGCAGCAACGTATTTCAAGATTTACGATCGGGACGGTGGATACGAATTAAACGTAATTATGCGCATCTTTCCCGTTTTGAAAGCCGCGGAACACCATGACAAGGACATATCGGCGAATCGGGTGAACTGGGGCAGACGCGTCTTCGTGTTCGGGCAGACAGCAAATTGAACCGTCCTGTTGAATTTGTATGCCACCGCCGGTGAGCTAGCTGAAGCTGGCTAAAGTGAAGCGAAGTAGGCTAATGCCAGCGTAAACAGCACCCTTTTACATGGATCTGTTCGTGCCTCGAAAAATGGGGATCGTTCGAAGAATGTTACAGCGATACAACTCGTGCTTGCGAATACCGAACAACGTTAACGCTGAACAACCGCAACTTTTTTATTTTTAATTGGAACATATCGAGCGAGCACGGCGAGCACCTGTTGTGACTGCGGGTTTTTATGGAAAATAAAAATTTTCTGCGACAACTAAATTTCCAAAGCTAAATATGCATTAACTTTTTTAATGCGACAGAGTTTTTATATCTTTTTGCTATAAACTATGTCTGTAACGATCAATATGGTGTAGCGGTTTAATCAGTTAGAGTGATAAAAATGGTTCGAATCTCAAAATTGATTTATACAGTCTTTACTCGATATACGTCCCGACTATCTGGCCGATAAAAGTCGCAGTCCTACTTCAGCGGTGTATACTCCGCGAGGAAATAAGTGTATACGTACATTCGGTACATATTACCAAATAACGAGGTAGTTTCGCATTGGACGCGACATATAACGATGGAATTTGCAATTGAAAAGGCTATTACGGCAGCAGCCATACATATTTTATGAAAATCTTGCTCCAGTTAGAGAGGGAGCGCACCTTTAATGTGTGTAATGAAGTTCTTTGCCTGGCAACTTTCCGCTAAAATTACACCCCATAAGCACACTTTCTCTTCAACCTTACCCTTTTATTTTCCTCCATATGCTACAGAAAATTCCCCTAATTATAGCAACAGCGTACAATATTAAATATCTGACCAAGTAATAGCAACGCTACCCTATAAAACGGCTTGAAGCAAACGAAAATATTTCGTGTGAACTATTCGACAATTGCAGACACTCCTGTTTTATCGACACTGTCACTAAAAATAAATATTAATTTTCCTGATATCCGAGGCAATCGCTGTGGTTAGCAGTTTTTATTAAAATTACTTTTTCTGGGATTTTCAGGGAGTGATCATTTAATTCACCAGTACTTTTTATAACTTTTTATACTTTTTGTGGGATATTCGGGGGAGTGATTATTTAATTCACCACTACTTTTTAGAACTTCCTCCCGATACTTTTTGTGGGATATTCGGGGGAGTGATTATTTAATTCACCACTACTTTTTATAACTTCCTTCCGATACTTTTTGTGGGATATTCGGGGGAGTGATTATTTAATTCACCACTACTTTTTATAATTTTTCTCCCGATATTTTGCAAAGGAGAGACCAACCTCTCCCTGCAACCTATTTGTGAACATTATTTAAGGGTGGTTCTAAGGAAGGTTTTGAGACTGGGATAATTTACAATGATATATTATTTTTTTAGGGGAATATTCTTTTAAAAAATCGCCTGGTCGACTGCTTGAGGCAATGGCTTTCTGCCAGATCGACTCCGATAAAACGAAAGGGACAGAATGGGCAACCAGGCCAGTCAGGAAAAAGCATTTCTAATGTCTTGTCTCTCAGCACATGACAAAGAGCACTTGTGTTCTTCTACTTTGTGACAAATCCACTCTTTGAGCTCCAAAGGTTCGAAAGCATTAAATGTTGCACAAGCCTTTGAAACGTTGGTTGAAATACTGGACACCAAAAATGACGAAACTTCCAATATTCTATAAAATAAAAAAAAAATCGAATACCTAAATTTAAAAAATTTCCAATATTTTGAAATCCAAAATATTTCCAATATTCTCACTTTTATCCTGCAGGAATTAAGCGAGCAGGGCAAATTGTGTACGACGAGACATGTTTCGAAAAAATTCCCCGAAGTAGTGGAATTTTGGAGGCACGGTGGAAATTATACTAGAAACATAATTAATGAGTAATTAATCATAATAAGCCGTGTACCAGCTCAATCACGTCGCTGACTATATCAAGTGTATCGCCACGCTTGTTACCGTGTGTCTGAAACTCAGACTCTGAATGTCTCGCGAACTATGTCTACTCGAGGCACTCTCCATTTGCGTGTCTTTTCTCCTACGTAAATGAGACAACTCGTGTATAGTAACTCCCACGCGTGTGCCACTAAACTCCTGGAATTCTAAAGGGTCCTGAGAAAGCAGATTTATGTACCTTTGTTACCAACAGAATGGAATGAACGGAAAATACTGGTTGGTTCAAATATATAACAATTAACAATTCCAGTTATCGTACCACATTTCGTTCAATTTACAAAATCACTGATTAATTTTAATAATTCGGGAATAGTACGTCGCCACTACTGAAGTCTTCGAAACCTTTCACCGCTATAAATTGTACCTAAAATTTTGTTGTTATAATTTCATAATTTTGCTACTTAATTTTGTAATTTTGCTGTGTAATTTTTGCCAGCAATCGTCCAGCAGAATTCACGGGTTCGCGTCGGACAGTGGTATCGATTTTCAATTAAACCGGGTAACGAAGCACGCGCCTACTAATTAATTTATTAGAACGACTCGGCCCTCGCTAGACGCTCTAATATTTTAGTAGAATTCGCTAAACAGCGGTAATCGCGATCTTGCAATTTTGTGCGCGAGCTTATCGAGGGGCGGAATCGTGTTTGACCGGGCTCCATCTTTGCCATAAATTCGGGACCGGGTATAGATAAGATCATGCGAGATAACGTACGATCCGTTGGAATATCGTCCGTTCGATTTTGGCATCCGGCTGAAAATATTAATCCCGCTGCCGCCGATCTGACAGGTACACGCGTAAGCTTCTTACGTGTGTTTGTGAACAGAGGGTTTGCTGACAGGCTGACGTGTGCTATAGTCAACGCCGAAACGGGCAGCGTTGAAATAAATAAATCAACGTCCGGCAAAAATTGGGGGATGTCTTTAAATGTCGAGAGATATCGCAACGCGTCGATTTTACAACTTTTAATGCAATTAGGGACTTTTCCAGTACTGCCAATAACTTCCACTTGGCAAAACATTTAATCGATACTTCAAAATTCGAGTGGCGACTTCGATAACTTCTCTGAATTTAGGTCAACATCCTGAGTTCACGAGGGAACATTTATTTCAACAAATAGCGTGAGGAACCTGGTTAATGTGGGGGTACCAATTACCGTATTAACCATACTTATTTTTAAAGCGCGATGAATATTAAAAGACGGATATTAAATTTTTTGAATATTCATTATACTTTAAAAATAATTAATATTGATATCCCCGTAGTGATTGGGTTTTACCCTGTTTGTTGAAATTGAAGGATTAGAGTCTTTGGCGAAAAAATTAAAACAGCGACGTATAATAATATTTTCTGTTGTACAATAATGTCATAGTTAAACTGCAGACTTTATGCATGATAAAAATGCGTACACCTGTGGAACGGTAAACAAATTTTTAAAAATTTAGACGCTCAGCCGTGTATTTTCCCACGAATTAAAATGATTCAGAGATGGAATAAACGTCAGTGCACTGCGAACAATTTTTATCGTAAAAATCCACCGTGTAAATGAACGTACATGTGTCGAATCAGTTAACAACGGCTAAAATTGTTGCAATTAAACTCCGTCCGAGCGAGTAAAAATTCTCCTGAAAATAACGAAGAGTTATGATACTAATTTCTCGGGCAGGTACGGCTTTCGTGGAAATCAGAATGACTGCGCGAAAGAGTGTGCGCGCACGGTTGCGAGAATTGGAACGTGAGAAGCGGGCTCTCCGGAGAATTAGGATGATTTTTTTCGGAACTGTTACGCACGCGATGCGTGAATCCTGTGTGCACACTTCGTTGACCTCTGCCGCGACACAATGGGCTCGAACAGAGGGACAAAAAATCGATAGGAACAATACGGTGCAGCTCCATTTCTCTCGGGTCCGTTTATTGCAATGAAATTGTAGTCAGTGTACGAATAACTTCTGAGAGCTCTTATTGCTTCAAACTGTTGTCGAGTGGCTCTCCTGAGCTATGGAACAGCTGAGGTACAAATGGCGGATGAAAGTTGAAGGTACTCGTGTTTACACAATCATCAAAATCCACTGCGCTCACCCTCTAATTAACCTTTCGATCTTTTCCCTTATGGCGGCCATTGTTCAAGGGGGTCAACGACGCCCTTCAGTCAGGTTTTGGCTGGAAATGGTACGTTCAATAGCTTGCTAAGAAAGCACCCTTTATGCCATGTTTCAACCCCGTACCCCAACCGTAAGGGTAGTTACGGGGAAAAAGCGAAAAACCGGTTTTCACCCCATTTTTCCTATTCAGTCGCATTCCAAAATTCTGGGAAAAATCTGACACGTTTATCGTATCCAACTACGTATTCGTGAATTTTTTCCGATTTTTCTGATGCAAATTGTGGTCGTGAAAAATGGAAATTCAAGAGCGACCACGCTGGAAATTCATTCGATTAAATTGAATAATCGAAATGGTTACAATTTGAATATTGAGGACCTTCGAAAATCGGGAAAGTATGCAAATACTTTGGACGGTTTTACCAATAAATATTGGGCTTTGTAAATATTAAGAAAAATATCGTGAAAGCTCTGATTTTCGGTCCAATCAATTCCAGTTCGATATACATATACATGTAGTTACAGCGTCTCGTGCTTACAAAGCTCGACAACGATTAATTTATTTATATATTCGTGCCCACGTAATTGCATTTTTTATCAGTTTGTAGTCCACTTCCTTCCGTATTCACCTTGTGTATATTGATAGGAAGGCAACGAGTTTGAAAAACCGTATGCGGTGAACAACTATGAACAACGAGTCGATTTTTCTTCGTTAAAGTTTCATTACGCATAGCACGTTCGCCTGCGACGTTGATTATGCAACGCATTCATCTAATTTCCGGCCACGTCTCTGCACCTCAAGAGAAAGAAAAAACAAAAGTAATATCAAAATGAACATTTATTGGACATTTCTTTTATTATTGCGCGAACGGTGAGCTTAAAACCATTTATGCAATTATTTAAACTCATTGCCAATCTGTTTATTCGAGCATCGGAGGAAACGCAGTTGGCTCGGAAAATTATTAAAAATTTCCGATAACAATTGTTAGCTTATGCATAACATATATGCATAATAAATTCATTTTATTTCGTATAAAATTTCGTATAAAATTAATTGATTAATGTTTACCGTTTCTAGCCTCATAGGCTTGTTTGTTTGTTCGTAAAACATTGCAAAACCGCAAAATTGCGATCGTCAGCTTACTATCTGATGAGATTGTACGGTTATGGCGAATTTGATGACGTAGCGCAATATTTGGAAGGCACGACAGCCATTTTGTCTAGGTTCAGCAATTTTCGTTTACAGCGCTGCGTCTTCGGGTAACTTCGTTTTCAGTGGCGCGATATTAATATATCTTGTTACATGATCGCAGAGTAAACACTTTCTCGAACGCAATATAATACTTCGGAACTGGATTAAATAGACTCCTTTGTGAATTAGCTAACGTGTTTCTAATTTCCGCTTTTTAAAAATCTTCTTCGATTATACCTACAATTATATTTGCGATCGTGTCTCTCCCTCTCTCTTTTGCGTTAACTTGTTTGTTTTCCTAGTCTGATGTTATTCGTGTCAGTGAAGCTGGCTCCCTTGAACACTTTATGAACTTTTCCACTTTGTCTTCTTTGAGGTTCGTGAAAGTTAAAATTGCTTCAGATGCAAAAGTGTATCGCCAACACAAGAAGGAAACATTGTTGCGAACAGCAACTTTCTTCGGACGCCTAGTAACATTTGTTGTTCCGTCCGAAAAGGGTCTCGCCTCCATAAATTAATAATATTAAAATTGGTACTGTTCGTAATTTAAATAATCGGGAAAATAAAGAGCCTTTCCTAAATTTTGAGACAATAATCTCGAAATCTGTAATCTAAAAATCTGTAGGAAATAATAATATTTTGCAAACTCCAAGAATTTGCCTTTCACGCTGTTGTAGACCGACCATTGCATAACGCAAACATAGTTTCTGCTCTTATTGCATACCCAGTATTCGAACCATGCCGGAAGGCGTCCAATGCAATCGATTGTTATGATATATATATATATATATATATATATATATATACATATTTTTCATACGCGGAATAAAGGAAAAGTTTACTGTATGAATACAGAATACGAACGAATACAGAATAAAGAATCTGACAATATTTGAAAAACGTAAATATTGGTCAAAATTTGAATATAGAAAAAACCAGAATTCGCTGTTGAAATGCTAACAAACGTGTGACAGCTTGAAGAATTTTGAAATATCATTGAGGAAATAAATTGCGATAACTAACAATGTCTGACAAGGTATAAAACAAAGTGTAATTTAAAAATCTTAAACTGGTCGCAAATGACTATTTTATTATCCAGATTATTATTTTATTCTCCAGTAAAACTGTGGAAGGTCTGCATATTCTTATACGCTCATAGTTACGTTAATTAAGAATTGAACAATTGTACAAATCCGAACTGCCCCAGCTTTTGGCACCAAAGTCTGCAAAAGTTGTTGAGAAAGTGGAAAAGTAAAATTATGCGGAATCTCTCGACCACGTAAAATAATTGGACACCACCTTCGATCACTATTTATACGAACACTAAAGTATGACTACCGAGAATTTGGCAACGATCCTAACAGTCCCACGTGACCTGACACCAAATCTTTCCATGTGTACGTATAGAGGCAACGGTACATCAAAAATGCCAAACGCCTAAGCTCTCTCATGGGAAAATTTCTCGTCCAACAAGGTAACAAGACGTTTGAAAGATGTGCTCATAAAAGCTCGAGAACGAATTTCCTAAACTAATTGAGTTGGGTTAGGTACATTTTTAGCGAAAAGTCGATAGCATCAAAAACAGTTTCCCTAAAGATGAATGAATTACACTGAACGTGTGCATCAAGTGCATTATTTATTGCCGGTATAAAAATAATATCCTGTAGAAGCGTTTAGGCAAATTTAGAAAGCTAAAAGAAAATTTTTTACATATTATTTATTGTCAGTTTTGGGAGATAATATAAAGATAACATTCCAGAGAATGGTTTAGGCAAATTTAGGAAGCTCAAAGAAAAATTTTTGCGTACTATTTATTATTTATTATGTGTCAGATTTAGGGGGTCTCTATAAAGTTAATATCCTAGGGAAACGTTTCAGCTAAAGAAGGCTCCGAAATTCAAAGCACGCCAACTGCAATTCCAAAGGGTTAATTTTAAAGTAGAAATCGCTCTTATCTGCCGACTGCAATATGCGATATTTTATCACATCTTTAAAATACTGGCGACGACGGGCATTGTAAGTGGACAACAATGCGGAATATCCGACGACTCCGTAATGAGGAGCGACTACTGAAAGCCGAGCATTGTATAGTTTAGAGGAAGCCGGAGAAAAAATGGAGAAAAGCCACCAATCAAAACAAAAGAGAACGGGAGAGCTTGCATTGTGATCTCGGAAGAACAAATTGACTCGTCAGATCGACTTTTTAATTAATTCTATTTGTTTCGAATTTCTATAAAGGTCGCTGTATATGATGTGTATCCCTTTTAAATCGAACATTTTTTTACTCCAAGGTCATTTCAAAGTCATACAGTATCGTACGCATTTCAATCCGCCTTGATGCCGACCACGACTTTGCGTCGTAAGAAATGGATAGAATGCGAAGAAAGAGCCGATGACCTTGGAAGAAGCATCAATATGACCTTGGAACAACTTTTCTCTGATCATCATCAGACGTTGAAACTATTCAAAACCATCTTCATCACATTTCTTCTGCCTCTACTGGCAACAGAAATGATTTAGATGTTCGAATTAAATGGAACACCCTGTATATAAATTAAGCACAACATGCCCTCAAGTACCTATTACGAAAATCGTAGGAATCAGAAGTAGCCCCCCTTTTCGGTGGAACATTACCCTACGTTCACTTTGTATTATTATCTAATATATGTGTTACTCGATGTATGTCCAAAACACGGGTCTAGCCAGGGACATGTATCGAGCAGGAGATTTATTTTTTGATCCACGCCGAACGTAGAAAAATACAGCGAAGGTCTGCAGGCCAAGGTTAGTGGCCCCTCACGGGGCATACCCCGTGGGGATAGTTCTTGGACTTTTATCGGCTAGGCATTTGGGACATACATAAAGTAAATACTGTAAATAGACATGTTGGACCTCCAGAACGCAGCTCAGGACGACGTCCTCAACGGTCTATTAAAAACTCATCAACATCGTCCACCTTTCATCCCAGATGCGTTCACCCTTTCCAACCCTTGTACCCTGCCCAGATCGAACGAGGAGTGGCGACCTACCTTTCATCAAGTTTGAAAGACGACCTGGACAGGTCGCTCCACGCGCTCATGCTCCGACTCCGTCTCCGGCAAGAGGACTGCGGAGCCAGCAACCTAGAGCTGCTCCTTCTTCGGGTACTCGCAATGTTCTCCGCCTGGAAGTAGACCCTGGGCGAATGAACCTTCTGTTGGGCATTCGGGGGCGTACAAGTCGGTGTCACAGCCGTCGAGGTGTGCAGCTCCGGCAGTGCCTCGTAGTCCCATGCTCTGGCGCCCATCTCGAGCAGGGGCACCGACGAGGCAGCGTTTTGCCGTTGCTGGGGGTCCCGAGGCTTCCGCTGATGGAACAGGGCGAACAGCTGACGGAACGCCGACTCGTTCGCCCGGTCTTCCTTTTTTCTTTGTGGAAACTTCACTTTGTTGTCTTCCGATACCTCTGATTGTCCTATCCCGGGTGCGAGTCTTTTCTCCCGCCGCGCACGAAGGTCGTTGACCCCCGAACCGAGTCACATCGCGAATTACCTCGTGGGCACACGGTGCGTCCAGTCGTCACACTTAAATGTCACACTGGTCGTTCCTTTGCCGTCACACCGATCGTTCGCTGCGCAATTCTGCTCCATCGTGACTGGGCGACGATCCGCTAAACTAGGCTCTTCTTCTTCGTACACTACGGGCGATCAGCGTCGTCTGATGGCCAGAGGTTTAACAAGGGCGCCTCGATCTTCTCCGATTAGCCTGATCAGTTACGAAACAACCTCGTGCTCCTGCCTCCGGAGGCTAATGCAATCTCGCGAATCGATACACACGAGGCATCAATTTAGTACACCCCGGGCCCGAGTAACAGGGTATCATGCTCTTCGCTCTGAGGGATTCGTCTTGAAGGATTTCAAGGTCGGCCGGTCCGACACATGGAAGCATCTTGAGCATTTTAAGTGCAATAACGTGCTCTTCATCCGGGAGGATTCACCTTGAGGGATTTACCATGATGAATTCGGTACCTTGGAGGATCCAACGCAACGAGGCTTTTGATGCTTCTGGGTAACAGGGTATTGCGGAGGTGGGTATCGTAATCCTGAAGGATTCAACATGAAGAGGTCGAACGTTTCGATCAATCCCAGTGCTCCAAGTGATTAACGAACTTGATCGAGGTAGGGTCGAGCGATTAGCGGATCTGTCATGCGTTTGTATCGCATTGCGCAACAACGGACCGTTAACACCGGGAATCAAAGAAACACGATGAACCGCGCGAAATCAATAACCACCGACTTCCGAGTCCGCCTTGCTAATGCACCGTGAAGAGCCGACTAACCTCGAAATGTTCTCTCGCGCCCGAACGTGTAAAACCCCGTTACCGATCGATCCCATGATTGAACAGCTATAAACTATGTTATCGGGAGGACGAGTCTGAATCCCTGAGTGTTTCTTCTTTTCTCTCTCTTTAAAAGATTACGAACGAGTCAACAGTCTTATATCGACGTAACAACGAAACAATCGAACAGTGGTTCGCTTCAACAAACAGCAGTGGTTTCAACAACGTCGCGATTATTATCGGTTTGCGCTTTCGGGTCTACAAGCTATGATCGATTTATCAAAAATTCAACTTGGAAAAAAGAGGCTCGAGCTCGGTTGGATCACTGTCAGGTGACCAGTTTCGCGAACAGAGACATAGCAGCAGCGAAAGCTCGTCGGGGATCGACACACTATTTCACGGCGGTGTTCATTGTGTCAGGGACGTGTCCCGTCGTTCCCGCTAATTGAAGTGGATCGTGACGATCCTGAACGAAATTGCCGATTTCTTCGGGACACATGTTTGATCGCGCTAATCCCTTCGGGACACATTGCCGACGCTGGTTACATCACTAACTTCTTCGGGACACATGACTGCTCACTTCGGGACACATGATCGTTCACCTAGTTTCACGACGCCTTCAGGAACGCCTTCGGCAATGACTGTTCAGGGGAACCCAGCGTCTTCGACAACGGTTCTTCAAGAACGTCTACAACAACGGGAACCTCGCCAATTGATACACAAACAAACCTCGGCTCGCAAAGTACCTCAATTAATTCCCGCAGCCTTTCAGCCAGCGATCCTAACTGTTTCCCGTCACGACAGGCGTCCGGACAGCCGAGATTAGGTCACGGTGACCCAAGCCGAAGGTCATGATCGTTGAAGGATTACCGGAATCTTCCTCGTTTGATCTCAATAAAGCTGTCTGTCGCTCCGGCTCCGCTCGCTGGGAACGTTGTGACAGACATCAAAGCGATCGATCCCAGCGAATCCTGCCGACCGATTGTGTCTGCTCATTTTTCTCTTCCCCGCGGGAGGCTAAAAACGCGTTTCAAGGTCGTCGCCGTCGCCGATGGCGAGCCGCGATTTCGTAATAAAAACACGCACGGCAAATGTCAGATGTCTGATAGCAGGTCTGCCGAGCAGGGGCACTACAAACGACGCGTGAGACCCTCGTGTAAACAATGAACGGCTGGCTGATGCAGTCGATAACTATAAAGCATTACTGGTCAGCAGCGTCGGTGAGCTGA